>JAVTVY010031795.1:0-129634 GCA_036873755.1 Hanleya hanleyi
GGTCCTTCTTGACATCTCGGCTTGCTATAGGCTTTCCGTACTGCCAGACATGTTCCATTGCTGACAAAAACAAATTCAATAGGACAGTTCCGAGATGGAACTCTCTAACCACAAAAGGCGCAAAACGACATGACTGCCCATGCGACGTTTACGCTGAGGTCGTGAATCATTTCTTGGCATTGAGAATGCCGTATCATTTTATTCACGCAGTACTACAGGCGATAATTTCTGTTTGCAAATGCCTATTTAACTCCGAGACAATACCATCTTCACAGCTTTTTTTTATTTTCAATATTTTGAAAGCTATACAGTGACATTTTCCCCCCAATTTTTGCGTTATAGCCAATGCTAAAGCATTGACCGGTCCCTAACATTGGCCCGACGTCACATTGGTAATGGCGGTATCATTTGGGCAATGCCGTCGTTTCGCGCCTTTCATGGCTAAATAATTCTATCTCGAGACTGTCCTATTCTTTAAACTTGTGTAATTATAGTACAGATAGAATAGTTTTCTAAAATCTTGCTAAGGAGCTTAACTCGTTTTAACCAGTAATTTGAAAGACAAGATAAGTATGAGGTGTCAATGTGTAGCTCTCGTGGGAATCCATCCGACTGGCCTAGTGTGTCGTCCGTTTTCAACATTCTGCGCATTGTAGGTAAAAGGGCATTGGAAGGGACGCTTTGGAGTCGAGGTGAACCTATAATGGTCCGAATGGGTCGTGGAAGCTACTGTATCAGTGTGAAGCTGTCATGAGGGAGCGTCCAACTGGATGGGTGTTTGATGGGGATATCGTTTATCTCCGCATACGGAGTAGAAAAAGGGCATGGGAAGAGAATTATGAGGTCGAGATGGACCCATAGTGGTCCAAATGGCCCGTATGAGGCCTTATTTTGTGTTCTTTTGGTGTAGCGTCGGATTGAACTGGTGTCTAGTCTGGTTTCAGTATAGAAAGCAGGCATTTTAGGTGTTCGTGGGGTGTGTTTGAGGGAGAGATGGACAATTCTTGGTCCAAATGGACCGGTTGGGGTGTCAAATTGAAGCTTTCGTGGGAATATATTTGCCTTCGGCGAATTTTCGGGAAAACCTCTTATAGATCACTCGGGAGTAGTAGAGAAAGGGGAGTTTCGGAGGTGCAATAGAGTGGGTTTGGAGGAGATAAGGGCCTTGTTTGAACTGGGTACCTGATAGAGTTACCTGTGTGTGCGTGTGAGTGTGTGAGTGTGTGTGTGCGTGTATGCGTGTGTGTGGTGGTGGTGGTGGTGGTGATGGTAGTAGCGGTATTTTGAGGTGGTGGTAGTCACCGTGGTGGTGGTGTGGATTAACACGTGTCCCTCATCAGTCCATGAGTGAGTGAGTGAGAGTGAGTGAGTGAGTGAGGCGTTGTGAGGGAGTGAGTGAGTGAGTGAGTGAGTGAATGAGGCGTTGTGAGTGAGTGAGTGAGTGAGGCGTTGTGAGTGAGGCGTTGTGAGTGAGGCGTACCCAACGCCCGTGAGGCGTACCCAACGCCCGTCTTAACACATGGACGCACTAACGATGGTGAGGGAGAGTGTGGGTGAGTGAGTGAGTGAGTGAGTGAGAGAGTGAGAGTGAATGAGTGAGTGGTCATATAAGGTCATTTGTACACCGTTAACCTTAGTCTGTGTCCAACCTTGCGTCTTAACGCCATGATGTAGACAGATGAGAACGATGACAGGTCAATCATTTTATTCTCCCCTCCAGTACATTATACCCACGCTGGCGGAGCAGTGTTGGGTATGTTTACAATTCTCGCAGGCTCTTGTCCGATCAGAATCCGTCTTATGTTCAATTTTCGGCCATTTATCCGTTTGTCCTAAGCCTCTTCGGGCAGTCCAGGATACTTAGCTTCGAGCTCTTACTCCTCTAATTGGTAGGCAGGGAAAAGAGATGGAAGGGACCCTCGACACTGGGCTGGAAGGGACCCTCGTCACAAAACATTGTTGCAGAAACTTATAAAACAGGGCTATTCCACCAAGCGCCTCCACTCAAAGTTTCTCAAATTTGGCGATACATATCGCATACTGATAGCAAAGTACGAACGTAGCGTGCAAGGTCTATGGCGCTACGTTTCGTAACTTGTGTCTAATTCCGCTTAACCCGGGGCTAGGGGCCGTATGAACACATGTACTTCAATATCCTCATGGTGCTCATATGAACAGTCACAATCAAAGCGTGACTGAGATACATCATTTTTGGATAACGACTCTAAAACGAATATTATGGATTAAGAATACGGATTTGATATTTTTGGAACATCATGATGTCTTGCCGGCATCATTGAAAACTGTTGACCGCTTCTCTCTTGCAGGAAGCAAGCCTATTTTTATGTATACTATGATTGTCTTTTTGAATTTGGTGCTAATACTGTTATATGGAAAATGGAATAGGTCTTTGGATTATGGACGCGGATATTCTCTAATGGACGACGGCTGGATTATGAATGACGGACTAGACGCTTGTAATTCATCGGCTCTTCAATTCGGGGCGGCGGATCGACCGTCATGGGTTCTTCCATTCGAGGATGCAGGGAAGGGAGATGGAAAGGCGCCTCGACACTGGGATCAATCTCCATCGGCTCTTCAATTCGGATCGACCTCAATGGATTCCTCCATTCGAGGATGCATTTCCCTGGAAACTGAAAGATCCGATCTCAAGAGTGGCGAGCGTGATCACACTTTGGTGGCGTATCAATTGACTGGGATGCTTAAAGACTATATCACACTCTACACATATATGCCTGGGGACTTCATGGCGTGCACGTGTGTGACGACGTAAACTGTCCAGGTGAACAAGTCATACACATGAACATCGTGGTAGAGTGTCTGCTGAATGAAACGTCAACTGTGCACGTCTTTAAGATACGCTTGTTTTTATGGACAGTAACGCCCGCCAACGACTAGCTTAAGGCTTCAACGCCCTGGTGAAATAGCTCAGAAGCTCTGATTTTCTAGATATTCCATGGAATTGTCACTAATTCATCGAAATGCAGTGACGCCCGTCAACGCCCGTTGATACGCCTTAGCGCCCGTCTCAACGCCTTAACGCACCATCGTTACGCCTTAACGCCCGTCTCAACGCCTTGACGCCCTATCTCAACGCCTTAATGCCTTCACTCCACGCCTTAACGCCCCATCGTAACGCCTTTACGCATTGTCATCTATCCAATCACACGCACATATTCTGACCATTAACCTTAATGAAAGCGACGTCATCACTGGACATCGCCGGACGTGAAGTCATCACGCGCATAAGAGCAAGGAGCTCTTAGAGACGGAGCTCGGAGTTCTTGGAGTCGGAGCTCTTGGAGTTCGGAGCTCAAAAGTGGTGTCATCATACGCATGCGCACGCATCTGTGGCGCACCCGCACCCTGGTGACCCTATGCCCTACGGGATATAGGAGACAGGGTGCGCCACAGGTGCGTGCGCATGCGTGTAATGACGTCACTTCCGAGCTCCAAGAGCTCGGGGCTCTTATGCGCGCGATGATATCACTTCCGGCGACGTCCAGTGGTGACGTCACTTTCATCAAGGCCAATGGTGAGAATATGTGCGTGTGATTGGATAGTTGACAATGCTTAAAGGCGTTACGATGGGGCGTTGAGGCGTTGATGTAGGACGTTGAGATTGGGCGTTAAGGCGTTGGGACGGGCGTTAAGGCGTAAAGATAGGGCATCAAGGCGTTGAGACGGGCGTTAAGGCGTGACGGGCGTTAAGGCGTGACGGGCGTCAATGCATTTCCATGAATTAGTGGCAATTCGATGAAATATCTAGAAAATCAGAGCTTCTGTGCTATTTTGCCAGGGCGTTGAATTGTTAAGTTAGGCGTTGGCGGGCGTTACTGTCCATAAAAGCAAGCGTATCCTAAAGACGTGCACAGTTGACGTTCCATTCAGCAGACACACTACCACGCTGATCATGTGTACGACTTGTTCACCTGGACAGTTTACGTCGTCACACACGTGCACTCCATGAAGTACCCACGCATACATGTGCAGAGTGTGATATAGTCTTTATGCATCCCAGTCAATTGATACGTCACCAAAGTATCATACACGGAACAAGCTCGCCTCTCTCTCGACCGGATATTTCAGTTTTCATGAAAATGCATCCTGGAATGGCAGAGCCCATTGAGGTCGACCCGCCGCCCGGAATTGAAGAGCCGATGTAGATTGATCCCAGTGTCGAGGCGCCTTTCCATCTCCCTTCTCCGCATCCTCGAATGAAAGAACCCATGGCGGTCGATCCGCCGCCCCGAATTGAAGAGCCGATGGAGGTTGATCCCTGTGTCGAGAGCCCGTCCATCTCTTTTCCCTGCCTTCCACTGAGAGAAGTAAGAGCGCGGAGCTCCAGTATCCTGGACTGCCCGATGACGCTTGAGACGTGAAAATTGAATTTTCTCAAACGACGGATTCTGATCGGACAAGAACCTACGAAAATTATGAACATACCCAACCCGGCTCCCCCTGCGTAGGTATGATGTACTGTAGGGGGAGGGGGATAAAATGATTAACCTGTCATCCTGTCATCTACATCATGGCGTTAAGACGCAAAGGGTGGACACAGACTGAGGTTAATGGTGTACAAACGACCGTATATGACTGACTGACTGACTGACTGACTGGCTCACTCACTCATCGTTAGTCCGCCAATACGTTAAGACGGACAATGGGTACGCCTCACTGGCGTTGGGTATGCCTCACTCACTCACTCACTCACAGCGCCTCACTCACTTACAGCGCCTCACTCACTCACTCACTCACTCACAACGCCTCACTCACTCACTCACTCTCACTCACTCACTCACTCACTCACTCACTCTCACTCACTCACTCACTCACTCACTCACTCACAGCGCCTCACTCACTCACTCACTCACAGCGCCTCACTCACTCACTCACTCACAGCGCATCACTCGCTCACTCACTCACTCACAACGCCTCACTCACTCACGAAAGCTTCAATTTGACACCTCAACCGGTCCATTTGGACCAAGAAATGTCCATCTCGACCTCAAAACGTCCCGTCCAATGCCCCGTTTCTACTGCGCATGCGCAGATAGACGATATTTCCACCCCACACTTTGGACGCTCCCCCACGAGAGCTTCACACTGATACCCCCCACGACCAATTCGGACCATTATAGGTCCACCCCGACCCCAACTCGTCCCTTCCAATGCCCCCTTTCCAACAATTCCCTGTCTGCGCATGCGCAGAATGTTGAAAACGGACGACACACTAGGCCAGTCGGATGGACCATTATTGGCCCAGCTCGACTCCAAAACGTCCCTTCCCATACCATTTTTCTACTGCGTATGGCAGAATGAAGTCAGTTCCACCCCACACGCATTCAGTTGGAGTGCTTCACGATGACACCTCACACGACACCTTTCAACAAAATATCAACGCATTGCCTCAAGACCCTTCCTATCGTGGGCTACAGCTCGAAAACAAGGAGTCACATCCCATACCGCAAATGTCCTTGAGTGGGTTTCCCATTTGGTTAAATATTGTCCTTCCCATACATGCATGAGATTAACAGTCATGGATCTTATATATAGGGGGAGATCACTGTGCCTTCACGTGACCGGAAATCACCGGATGTGACCCGGATGTGACCTTTGACCCGGATTTGACCCGGATGTCACGTGACCGGATGTGACGTCATCGTGACATCACGCCGCTAGGACCATCATTTGAGACCCTCACTTCTGGGACAGAATTTAGTCTTTCCCTACTACTAAAGGCCTTAATTATAACATTGTCTTGCCATGTTATACCAGTTGACATGGGCGTGAAATTTTGTGCAAATATATTCTAGTGTTACTGCTATAAATGGTAAAAAAGGCTTGTCAAGGTGAATTTGCAAGAATACATGCCGTTACAAAGGCCTCAATAAATTAATATCCTATCAACGCTCTGCAATAATTGAACATTAATAATCGTCAATCCTCCCCCTTCCGTCTTCATAATTAAAGAAAATTTTATTTTTTTGTATATTTCTAATGACATTCCTTGAATCAACTGCGAGTCGATTTCTTTGTCTAGTATGCATGGCGCTGATAGAAAGCTGTAATCTTCAATTGGAAAAGAAAATCGTCTGAGAAAATTCTGCGTTATCATTGAAAATTTATCTTGGGGTCCGAGATATTTATATATCTGCGTTTTTCATTGATCGATTATCTCGGGGTCCTGCATTCTCATTGGACAATTATCTCGGAGTCCGAGATAATTTTGGAGGAAAAAAAAAGAAATTCTCCATGTCCTTTCTATGCTTCCGTACGAACCATATTATCAACTGTTTACCGGGTAAATTCATCTCGGTTTACGATAGGCCTACATCAAAAACGAGCTTTTATCGAAGGGCACTATCAGTTAGGAGCAACCGTCACAGTTTGATATATCAATATCTGATATTACCACGATCGAATGCACTTTTAATGATAAATTGACAGTTGGAATATAACACTCATATCTATTCGCATCTCTGAAAAAAACACTGGCGAGTTTACATTCAAGGTTTTGCATAAATTACTTTCCCGGTGTATTTTCTTTGAAAACTTGCAACCAATAACTTCATTTCAGGATCGTACTTTTAGAGATTTCGTTAAGTTAAAAATCTCACAGTTCGGCAGAAAACTTGATTTTGTGAATAACTTCTACAAAACAATTTTGCCAATGATGAAGTTCTTAAACGCATAATTTGGTCAGTAGGTGCAAGCATTCCACGAGAGAAAATGAAAATAAAAATAGAATTTTTGTCAGAATCCACACATAGTCACTTTTTAGCTGAAAGTGAAATGTCAGGAACTGTTCTGCATATTATAGAATTCTAACTATCTCAGGATTTGAAGCGGCATTAAAAGATTCATTTTACCACGGGAATCATGGGTTGGCCCCAATTGTCAGTAAACTTACTCCATCTAGTTATAAGCGTCTGATTGTTGACATACGTACATGCTACCCGTAAAGATGGTCGTGAAAGTTCCATCAGGCCCCAGGTCGATATACTGTACTGCTGACTCCATCAGAGGGTTCATACGTCGGTTCCCAGCGACTTCATACCATACTCCCGAGAACTATCAATGAAGAAATACACAAATTTGTTGCTGTGCAGATTAGACTTTTAAAAGTTATAAATATCTAGTTTTTAGCAGACAGATATATACACAGCCAAATTTTCACATGTTGATACCGCGTGGTAACTGAATGGTAACTGCAAGGAAGGGCCCGGAACGGTACAACTCAGTACAGTACCAGTCAGTACTGACCCGTATTCACACAGTACCACTCAGTAACTGGTCAGTACTGATTGGCTACTGTACAGTACCTCGTGGAACAGGACTGAACAGTACTGCATGGTAAATGAACAGTAACCAACCTGTTACTGTGCAGTTCTGCTCAGTTACCTCTTGGAATCAGGCTGTTGCTAACTGACATGTACTGCTCAGTTCAGTTCTGACCTGTGATTATCACACAGGAACTGTTCAGTTACAGCTCAGTACCTACATGTATGGTGGGCCTGCCCATGCAGTACCGTTCAGTATTGTACAGCTCAGTACATGTCTGTGAAAAATTGCATGTGTAAATTCGTTGAAAATGCACGTGAAATAAGGACAGTTTAGTAAAATTTAAATCCTATTAGCGGTATTTATTTTAGCTTGTTAGATATATATATCTCTCGTTGTGTTATTTCTGATATATACATGTCCTAACTCGTGTTTTTTGTTTGGAAATACATATATATTTTGTAATCGCCAAACTGCAGATTTAAGCTGAACTGAAATGTTTAGGATTTATATATCCGAGTTAAACCTGCAAATGAGCAACGATACTTTTAATCGTAAAGCCTCGTCAAGTCTTATCATCACAGCTCTGGCAAGTGTTGTGTGTGGCAGAGTACTGCGCTGTCATTCCACGGTCAGTCTTTCATGTATGGAGTCACGAGAGAGCTGTTGCATGGAGATGCTGCCCGATCCCGATACAGTCCACTTGAGATCGCTCTTACAATTCTATAGTACATTATTTCTTCTAATTTTTCGAACAGCATTTTTAGACTAAGAAGCAGAAACACACCATCTCCATGCCAACTGAGGCTAAATACTGTCGCATGGATATGTTATTTATCCCAAGAACTGAAAAGTTAGCTAGTGAAACTTGTAGAATGTTAGCAGAATGTCTCACTGCAGATGTCTGAAGTTGAGTTTTGCTGTCTGAATAATTAGAAGAAATAGAGTATACTGTTGAACATGCAGTGACACAGGACGTCTTCTGTATCTGAATGGCACTATACAGTAATGTAACTGAGTTAACGCCAATCACTCAACTCCAGAGTTGTCTGCGGACTTGTTCAATTTTTCTCAGCGTAACTGTGTAACTCCGAGGATAGACCGTTTTCATAACTCCTGTTGTTTTGCGCGGGAACTGGCTAGTGACGTCAAGTAGGGTAAGCCTCAGCTACTGACACATGTTAACTCAAAGCAAATTGCAGACATATCAGAATAAAATCGAACAAAACTCGAGTTTAGGGATTATTGAACCTGAATTTGATTACTGAACCGGAAGTGTGCAGTTTGCATTGAGTTAACCCTATCTGGCCTGGGCTTTTTGGGACCTGTCCAGGCCTTGGGGGGGGGGGCCGAAATGGCCCCCCCTAATTATTTTTCTTACCCCTTGAGCTAGGTGGCTGAAACTTATTACACTATACTCTTGGGTCAAACTCTACCAGAAAATGTAAAAAAGCCAAGATGGCCGCTTTGATGACGTCACAGTGACGTCATTTTTAAAAACGGCATTTTGGGTCGATTTTTCGATTTTTCTATTTTTGCAATTTCTCCACAAAAACGGCATGAAAAATTAGCAAATATTAATGTGATATGAAATAAAATAGTTTTTGCCCACTTTTCATGGCGGAAAAGCAGAAATTTTGAGGAAATATGACAAAAACATCACTTTTCTGGTACCCCACGTGACCGCCATCTTGAATCTACCCATGATCCTCTGCTCGGGGGGTTATGCATATAGACTCAAAATGACCCCAATAAGATAAACTATAAAGTCACGGAGTTTCAGCCCTCCATTTTTTGCCGTTCCGGAGATAGTGCAGAAAGTTTGGTAGGGGGGGCCATAATGGCCCCCCCCCCAGGCCAGGTAGGGTTAACATGTGTCAGTAGCTGGTGCTTGTCCAACTTGACGTCACTAGCCAGTTCCCGCGCAAAACAGCAGGGGTTATGGAAACGGTATATAGATCGCTCTATTCCTGACAGCTTAATTTCGAAGCTTTGCCAGACACTTTCTCTTCTTCTCTGCGTAACTCCGGCGATCTACCAAATATTATTTTCTAAAGTTTAACTTCGTAACTCCAACAATTTACACTTTCTCTTTTTCCCAGCGTAACTGCGTAAATCCAGTCATAGATACTTTCTCATTTTCCCCAGGTAACTCCGCCCCATTCTCATGGCATTAGTTTGTATAACTACTACTGGCAAATACCCTCTAATTGCACTGTGTTGAAATCTCGACGCGCAGCATTTCTGTGCATGGCTCTTGGCCAATCAGCATCGTTCGCTTGTAAACGAGGCGCAGTGGGCTCAGCATGTGTCAGCTGAACAAAACCTTGTGTTATCGTGTAATAATTGAGCAGAAAACTTGTTCAACATATACTGGACGCATTTCCCATCTCTCTCTCTCTGTGTCGATCAATAGCGATCGATATAGACCAAATGCGCATGCGCGCCGCGTTTTTCTGCACAGCGCAGTCAGAGGTAACCGACTTTAGGTGGCTACAAACTCTGGCAATGGGAGAAAGCTCCGCCCCTGGAGCTGAAAATATATACATAATCCATCGCCGAATATCAAAAAAAAAAAAGAAAATCTGTAGAGAAAATAGGCGACAAATGACCACTAATGACATCCCGATGACGTCATCATGGCAGTCATCTTGAATTTTGTTACATTTTCTTGTAGAGTTTGACCCAGATATAAGATCTGAAAAGTTTCATCCCTCTACCCCAAGAGGTGACGAAAATAAATGGAGAGGCGGGAGCAAATGTCTCGTCTATTTGCTGAGACATCGCCCAGGGTTAACAACTCATCAGGAGTTTTTCTATGACTGGTTATTTTGTTTCACTGAATGCTTGTTGATCTCATCTATCACTTTAAACAATTGTAGAATTTAGTACTACATTTTACACTCAAGATTACTGCATCAGTGGATAGGAGCAATATTTGTAGTTTCCAAACCAAATATCCGTCCGTCAAATGGATAAAATTAATGGTAGAAATACATGTCGGGCAGTTCTCCGTTATTTTTCGATTAATAACATGTTCAAATTGACCAACATAGTATTAATTACGGTGGCCCATAGGCGTTATCGAATATTTTAGATAGTTTATTACTTGTTCTGATTGTCTCTATTTTCGTCTATTTTCTACAGTTTCTAGTTTATCTCAGAATTTCTTTAGATTTCTGTCATTCCAAATAATGTCGTCAGAAAGTCTTCGTCCTCTTTTTTTCACCGAAAGCAAACTAAATTCTTGAAGAGGTTTACACCGCAGTGGAAACTACTTTTTTCCGCCGCGGTGTAAACATTTCTAAGAATTCAGTTTGGCTTCCGGTGAAAAGAATAAGGGTGAGGAAAATCTAAATTCATTGCCAGGAATTCTGAAGAAATTCTGTGACAAACTAGAAAATGCTTGTAGATAATAGGCGAAAAATAGAGAAAACCCCTGAAAACTCAGAAAAACTAAAAGAATTCAATGTCTCCTGTGGGCCACCGTAGTTTATGATTAACATCAGAATATAACGTGTGCAACACTGGAACTGTCATCATCTATGTTCTGCGGTATCCAAACTCCTCACAGTGATGATTGTGATTGCTAGATATAGAGTTTCATCAAATTCGCCAAACGCTATCCGGTTGGAAAGAAGAGCACAGTGACCTAAATACCAACATACGTGTGACATGTGAACTGGTTTCACATATCTGACCACATTTCACATCCATATCAAGTGACGCCATGATCTGCCAACCAGTTTCATCAATTTTAATAGCTCTTCATAAATACGTATATACGTGTAAATATAATTTGCTGGGCGACATGAATTGTGAGCTTCAGGGACGTTCATTGATTTATAATGGTGATTATGGTGATTATAATTGTTCAATGCTATTTCATCTGCGGTATTTCATTTGTCATTATTGATATTGATAAATGTAGACGAATGGCGATACAAGCGACTTCTCAAAGATTAAATCGGCCATACGTATTGAACGACTGGAACACCAACATGTCGGCATCAGTAGTATATAAAGGGGATATTCTAGTTATCATTTCGAGGTTGTGGTCATTACGGTTTGTGGCTTGGAGAAGGGGATTCCCGAAAAGCGCGGACGTCAGCGAAACCACTCAGGATTTAGCATTGTAGCTTCCTACATACTAAACGGCCGCTCTTTACAGGTCAAGACTGGCTACACACAAATTTTGATGATACATCCTTGGACAGGCGTTATACACGGTACAGTCAACGATGCCGTCAACACCCGTCTTAGCGCAGTAATGCCAAAAGAGAGTTTCCTATCTCAAGTATGGATATTCAATATTTGGAATGGGAAAATCCAATCATCGCGCGCATGCACACATGCTAGGGATTTTGGAGAGATGTAGGGAGGGATGGTTGGGGCCAGGGAATGTCGTGCGGGGGGTTTGTGGAACGATCTGAGTACGACTGGAGTGGTATGAGGTCTGTCGTCTCATTTTGACCGGTGAAGTCATCTTGCGCACTCGCGCAACTCGCTAGCCAGTATCCAGGAGCCAGAGGGAGGGATGGTTAGGGCGACTAGGGTCGTGTGAGGGTGCAGTAGAACGCTCTCGCATCTCCCAGGGTTGTGTGAGGGTTCTGTTCACCATGACTAGCACTAGCTAGTGGAGCATGTTGGGGACGTTTAGTGAGATGTCGTTTGGACGAATAGTGCCGTAAGGGATATTTCAAGAAAGCTCTCATGCTCTATAGAACGTGGCGTCATGGCCGTCGTTTCAATTTGACTCGTGAAGTAATCGGCGCGCATGCTCACTCGGTAGGGAAAGATGCTAGAGAGGTGTCGGACATTTTGGTGAATAGTTTCGTGTTGGGTATCCCAAGAAAACTCTGGCTCCGTGAGTCAGACTCGAGTGAATGAGTAGTATTTTAACGTCGATTACAACAAATTTTCAGTCATATCACGACGACATAGTCACATTACCCTGAAACCTGGCCAACCAGTCATTCATCTATCCTCTATTCTAGTGAACGCCAAGCCGGTATGACTCATCCCGGAATCGAACCTGGGGACTTCCGCTTGCGAGGCGAGGGCTCTAGCACAAGGTCACCGCGGTGCGGTGGGTGAGACTCGGGTGGTGTCATTACCGTCGCTAGGGTGAGTATTAAGGTTTAACGTCATTTTCAACCTTGTTTCTGTCATATCACGACGGTGCCTACATGTGCCAGAACACGCGAGTGCTCACAGCTCCTCACCCTGGGCCCAGCCAGTACAGCACCAGGTCACTCATCCAAGTATTGACCGAGCTTAACGTCGCTCAACTTCGGTGATCTGACGAGAACCTGTGTGTTCAACGCTATAAGCCGTCGGTAACACGAGCAGGCGCACTCGCTAGTGAAGCATGTTGGGGGGGGGGGCATTGAGGGGGAGGGGGTGAGCCAATGGATGTGGCTCTTGAATGTGTCTGGGCATACTAATCCAGATGAGATGTTTTCTGACAGAACATGTTAGTACTCAACATGTTGCACGCTCAGACGATGAGTGTAGATTGACGATGGACACATGTTACCTTTTATGTGTACAGAACGCGCAACCCCAACACTGCCACCATCACCATCGCCCCCATCACTACCATCCCCACTTCCGACGATGACGTCACTTCCGTCTGAAGTCAACGGTCAATGTATCATGTAACACCACATCCCATTTCTCTTTTCCAAATTTCCATAAAATTCGCTAGCGGGCATTATTGACCTGTGGAATGGCAGACGTTCCTTATGTTGGGGTAGGTGTCTATGTGTGTGTAGACGTCCCGGGCATGTGGTAGTTAATAACACTTTAGTTCTATGCAATGACTTGGGTATAGGAAAATACAATGTTAAATCCTGAGAGGGCTCGCTGACGTCCGCGGTGTTTGTGGGAGTTCCTCCTTGAAGCCACCACGAACGTCGAATCCTAACAACTCCCAAATGATAGAGAAGATCCCCTTTATATACTACTGTCATCATTAAAATTTGTTGACAGCTTGTGTATTAGGAAAACAAATTTTATTTATCTATTTATTTTATGCCTGCTTGGGGTTTGTTTCTAGAAGTATCTTTCATGAATTAAGTCTTTCGGTTATGGACAATGAAATTATTCACGGCCGACGGCTGGCTACTGCATTTCGTTCTAATGGTATAGTGATGGAAATTCCATCCATACGGTGGCCCATGGCGGACACAGATTTTATATTTAAAGTTTTTCTGAGTTTTCGGGGTTTTTTTTGGTTTTTTTACTATTTTCTACAAACATTTTCTTGCTTAACACAGAATTTCTTTACATTTCTGTCATTCCTCTTAACGTCGTCTCATGACAAAAAGGCAAAAAACGAAGAAAATCTTCAAGAAAATAAAAAAGTTATAACTAGAGCCTTAGGCACTGAAACGGGGCTATTTATATGTAACAGAGGCTGTTGGAATAATTTCACAAATTCTTTGATGTTCAGTCCACATGGCGAAGAGCCATACAATTTGTAGTCTCACACACTTCTCTCAATAAGGATCTCTAGTGCATTAGTGTAATTGTACACATATATATATATTTAAAAAAAATAACTTGTGACTGATAGGACAGACATTTATTATGAAACCAACCTGATGAAATGATAAATAATGTCTTCTCTGCATGTTATCAATATTTGTAAAATATTTTTACTTTTTTCGTATTGAATATTGAGATACAATGTAAAATCCTAATGGTTAGATGGACTGGATCTATGCTGGGATGTATCCTCTCATGGCATCATATTATTTACATGTACCTCCTCCTGCCAGTACACCCCTAGTTTGGAAGGTTACAAATTCTGACAATGGTTGTATGCAGACTTGTACATGTAGATCACTGCATGCTATCTAAAGATGACTTGGAGTTTGACCCTATCAATTGACCCTATCAGCTAAGTGAACCAAGCCATTGACCTAGGTCATGCATGTGTCATGCATGTGTCTATGCTCTAAATGGTATAGAGGGTCTGGTGGGGGGGGGGACGTTTGTGTGTTAGTCCCAAAGTTACATACCGTGTATACAATTTCTGCAAGAATGGAAGCCTAGAAAATTAGAATTTCTTGCCAACATGGCAAACATATGATAAGTCTGCCTTGAACTATTTTCTTCTGTATTTGTTAAGTGTTCTAAATAAAGTTGTTATCAACCAGTGATTTATGACATCCTTTCAGGAAAACTCTCTAAGTCAACCTCTGAATAGTATCCATTTTGTATTCATGCTCTAAAGCAGGAAATCTCTGTGAAAATTACATATGAACATATATAAGAATAGCAGAAAATATTTAACTTCACTAATATAGACCAGGTGAAACAAAATCTAGCCAAAATAGTTGACCAAACTATCTGCAGCAGCTGAATAACTTGAGGACTTTTTTCTTCTGCTCTTCCTCTCAAAGCCTAAAGCAGTTAAATAAAAAAACTTGAGCACATTTGGTACCGTTGCCAGGGTGGGCAACGGTACCAAATGTGCTCAAGTTTTTCCTCACTACAATACAGGACCATTAGTCCCTACGGGACCCCGTAAAAAATATAAAGAACTATCAAAGTAGATCGAAGTCGCCTATGGACCACCGTACCTGCACAATAAACGGCTCTTATTGATTCCACGTCGCAATATATGCCCCATAAGACCAAAGATGAATAGTCAATATTCCTATAAAAGAAGTCAGCCTTACCCTTTTAATATCGACGTCAACTTGAGCTTCTATGTCTTCGACCAGTGGTAAAGTAGCACCAGGCGTGCTCGCCGTTTGGTTCACCGAAGCTCCATAATTAAATCCCAATTGTAACAAGCAGCAAACAGACAAAAGTTTCTTCATTTTAGCAAAGTCTTTCCCTTTTCACGAATTTGTGCTAAAGTTTTTTCTTCAGGGAAGTTTCTGGTATAGGCCACTCGATTGAGTTCAGTGACAAACCTCTCTCTTCACCGTTTAAGTATACGGAAAATACTTTCTTTCGGATATGCAGCTTGCTGGCCGGTTAGATGGATATCGGACCGTAGAGCGGTAGTTTGGCGTTAAAGTATTATTTTCAGCCTGAAGATATTTGGGTCATCATTTGTGAGACATTTGATCCAGTATTGAATGAACTATTTGTGAGACCTCTGAGCCATTATCGTATGAACTGTAATTCCATCCTTCGACATTCTGACCTATCTAGACCAGACCATATGATCGACATCCTGACCTTGCTAGACCAGACTACATAATCGGCATCCTGACCTATAGCTAGAGCAGACTATATGATCATCATGCCCAAGTTAGAGGAAACCAGGTCCTTCGTTTGTACAAAATTGGGGACAATGACAATGCTTAATTACTACAGATAGTATACACAGAAAAAACAAATCCTTAAAAATTTAAGGAATATTCCCCGACTATTACACCCTTGGTATATTCCTCAACATAACTAAAGAATATTCCTTACCATGTTAAGGAATTTCCTTAACATGCTACGGAATATTCCTTATTGAATTTTTAGGAATATTCCGCTGGTGTAATAGTCGGGAAATATTCCTTATCATTTTTTTGCTTCAGTGTAGGGGGAAAATAGGGCCCCGCGCATGGAGCAGGGGTCTTTGTTCCCAGAGAATTTTTTTTGAAAACCATGTCCTCTGTTTTGAGAAAAATGAAACGAGAGCGATGAAAAGAGAAAGTTTATATACATACCGATACGCTGGTCCAGATCAGCGACGTTGATGAGTCATCCTGAATATTTATCAGGCAGCCTCAATCTTTACATCCCACTAGATGATACCCGTTCGCTAGCCTGTCGGCCAATATCGTTCAACTGGTCCGTGACGTCATTGGCGAGTTAGACCCGAGTGAGGCCTAACCCTATCTGGCCTGGGCGATATGGGGTGTACCGCAACCTGGTTTGGGGCGGGGGGGGGAGCGGGTGAAAGCAGATACTTTCGCCATCTCTAGGGCTGGAGTGCTCAAACTTATTACACTATATCTTTGAGTCAGGCGCTAGTAGAAAATGCAAAACAAATCCAATATGGCCGCCATGCTGACGTCACGTTTTCAAAAAAGTCATTGCTTTGGACGATTTTTGGAGTTTTTTTTATCATGTTTTCTTCGCAATAAGTGCATGATAAATTAGTAAATAACAATATAATGTGAAATAAAATAACTTTTGACCACTTTTTCTCGCAGAAAAGCGGGAGTTTTGAAGAAAAATCACGAAAGCGTCACTTGACATGGTCGTCATTTTGAATTTACAGATGATCCTCTGCTTGGGAGGTTATGAAAATAGGTTTAATATAACCACAATATGATAAATTACAAAGTCACAGACTGTCAGCTCTCAAGTCTTTCTCCTTTCGGAGATAGGAGCAACCTCCTCTCCCAAATCATGCACCCTACGCCCAGGTAGGGTTAACTGACCCTCGACCGCCGTCACCTGGTGAAATAGCTAAGGAACTCAGCTCGGTTCTGATTAAAGGAGATGGTACGATAAGGCGGGATTTTGGCCTATACGTGGTGCGGTTGAATTCGAAAAAAATAAAATGTCCTCAAAACAATTGTGTTTTAATGTAACGACAAGAGAAAATATATGTACACAATATGTAAAAGTTCTAGCTCGTTTGCATTATGATTGCAGTTATGACATGGAACTGAAATCCGCAGCATGTGCTATTTCGTGAGAAATGCGTCTAACTCGAGTCATTTAAATGCACATTTGGACATGAAGGACCCCTTGGACCAAACACCATTTAACTTGATGATGTGCGGTGGCATATATCTCCACTGTTGGAAAATCTTTTTGGTCCAAAGGGTCCGTGAAAAGCTCGCTCCGTGTTATAAACATAGGAGATAGACCAATAGATCAACGCACAGCTCACGGTGATCCACATGAGTAGTATAGCCACAGTATAACTTTGCAAGTTGACCTTTGACCTCGGGGGTCAATGAGTACCAGTGTGCGCAGGGGTGATTGAATGATAGGAATGCAGGTACTGACCTGTATGTGGACCGATTGGGTCGTATGAGGTGTCAAAGTGTTTTCGGTGGAGTGCGAGTGTGCACAGGGATGATTGAATGATAGGATTGCATGTACTGACCTGTATGTGGACCGATTGGGTCGGATGAGGTGACAAAGTGAAGCGCTCCTCCAGGGTGATCCAGGGTGTATGTAAAATCAGGATTTATCCCGAAAATATAAAAAGCGGAACACGGACTTCACACCTAAAATAGGGGAAAGCTCCTATCAACCATATTCAAAAGGGCTAATATCGGTCCCCGGGCTTATCGGGGCCTGCCTATCGAGTCATGGGTGGGTGCATGCAAAATTAGGATTTGTCCCCGAAAATATAAATAGCGGAACACTGACTTTACCCCTAAAATAGGGGAAAACTCCTATCAACCATATCCAAAAAGGGTAATATCGGTCTCCGGCTTATCGGGGTCTGCTGAGAGAGGTAGGGTGGGATAATGAGTGCATGTAAATTGAGGATTTGTCCCGAAAATATAAAAAGCGGAACACAGACTTTACCCCTACAATAGGAGGAAAACCCTATCAACCATATCCAAAAAGGGTACTATCGGTCCACGGGCTTATCGGGGCCTGCCTATCAAGTCATGGGTGGGTGCATGTAAAATGAGGATTTGTCCCCGAAAATTTAAAAAAGCGGAACACGGACTTTATCCCTACAATAGGGGAAAATCCCTATCAACCATGTCCAAAAGGGGCAATATCGGTCCCCCGGCTTATCGGGACCTGCTTATCAAGTCATGGGTGGGTATATGTAAAATTAGGATTTGTCCCCGAAAACATAAAAAACGGAACACGGACTTTACCCCTAAAATAGGGCCTGATTCGCACATTTGCATGTATACGAGAAAATGGCTGTATGGGGTATGGGGGTGGTCATTTTTGTAGATTTTACTATTGGTTGTTTGATCTTGTTTTTCTCGTCTCACCACGTCAAACACGATGGGAATGGTCTCGGAGCTTAGCGGTGAAATTTTTCGAAAAGATCACTGAGGTCTGGATAGGCCCACAGGCCCATACTGGCTCAGTGGATCGGTCCATACTGGGCAATTCACACATGTTCATTGCGGTATGGGTTGCTTGGTCTTGCCTTTCAGTGACCTTTGACCCCTGCGCTACACGGCAGTGACGTCATCGTACGCAGGCGCACACACACATACCTGGTGCACCCTGTACCCTATAGCCCGTAGGGCATAGGGTAAACCAGGGTGCGGGTGCACCAGGTATGTGTGTGTGTGTGTGTGAGCCTGCGTACGATGACGTCACTTCCGAGCAGCGCAGGGGTCAAAGGTCACTTCCGGTCACGTGGTCAAAGGTCACGTCCGGTCACGTGAACGGAAGTGCACTCCGAGTTCAAAGGCTAATCGTGGTCCAATCCCCTTTATCGCTCGTTAAGGCGCTGAGACGGGCGTTAAGACGTAACGACGGGCGTTGATACGGGCGTTAAAGTGTAACGACGGGCGTTGACGGGCGTTAAGGCGTAACGACGGGCGTTGACGGGCGTCACTGCATTTCGATGTATTGGTGGCAATTCCATGAAAATCAGAGCTTCTGAGCTGGTTCACCAGGGCGTTGAAGCTAAGCGTTGACGGGCGTCCAACGATGATGTCACTTCCGAGCAGCGCAGGGTTCAAAGGTCACTTCCGGTCACGTGGTCAAAGGTCATTTCCCGTCACGTGACCGGAAGTGCACTCAGAGTTCAAAGGTTAATCGTCCTCCAAATCCCCTTTATTGCTCGCTAAGGCGCTGAGACGGGCGTTAAGGCGTAAAGACAGGGCGTTGAGACGGGCGTTAAGGCGTAACGACGGGCGTTTAAGGGCGTTGACGGGAGTCACTGCATTTCGATGTATTGGTGGCAATTCCATGAAAATCAGAGCTTCTGAGCTAGTTCCCCAGGGCGGTGAAGCGTTAAGCTAAACGTTGACGGGCGTCCAACGATGACGTCACTTCCGAGCAGCGCAGGGGTCAAAGGTCACTTCCGGTTACGTGTTCAAAGGTCACTTCCAGTCACGTGACCGGAAGTGCACTCAGAGGTCAAAGGTTAATCGTCCTCCAAATCCACTTTATCGCTCGTAAAGGGGCTGAGACGGGCGTTAAGGCGTAAAGATAGAGCGTTAAGGCGTTGAGACGGGCGTTAAGGCGTAAAAACGGGCGTTGACGGGCGTCACTGTATTTCGATGTATCAGTGGCAATTCCATGAAAGCTTTTGAGCTAGTTCACCAGGGCGTTAAAGCATTAAGCTAAGCGTTGACCAACGTTACTATCTATAAAAGTAAGTGTATTGCCTAAACACACACAGTCGGCGTTCACCAGACATTACGATATGATGCGACACGAGAAAAATATACATCGGATTGAAGACTCCGAGGCACAAGCCGATACAGAGACTGATGAGAGTTCACCGACTGATACCGAAACCGAGATTGCTGAGAGTCTTATCTACTGATACGTAGAGCTTGACCTCAGATAGTCAGACTACACTCCAGAAAAGTCAGATTGCTGAGAGTCTATCTACTGATACGAAGAGCTTGACCTCAGATAGTCAGCCTACATCCCAGGAAAGTGAGGCAGAACCTACCTTTTGGGATCGTATTGTGCATGAAGCTATTCATAGTTATGCTGCAGTAATCGAAGACGGCGGACAGGATAATTACAACAGGCGTACTCGGAAATGCTGCTCGGCGTCAGGAAAACAGCCATGGCCATCTATAAACGGTAGAGCCTGCTGCCGCTTGAAATGAAAGGCGACCCCAAGCACAGGTCCATCATGAAGACTAAGCGTCACTTGGAAGAGGATATGGGGTTACCACCCACCGAGGCCCTGGAAAATGCGATCAGAATGCGCAAAACAACTCTTTCAGGACATGCTGCCCGAACAATATCCTGAACTGCCCGACGGTGGAACTTTCTGAAAGGGCGACTTCTGATTGGACAAGAGCAGCCGAGAATACATCTAACGGGCAAGAACGAATATGACAGATACAGCGCCAAATGGCGGACTCTGATTGGACAAGTCTTCTTGAATTGTACACATAACCAACGCGGCTCCCCCAGTGTGGGTATGATGTACCATTGGAGAGAATAAACTATTTGAAAACTTGTTATTGTGGTTGTTGTTCTCTCATCTGTCATCCTTGTTGTTGGTGTTCTCTCTCCGGTCCATACCATGGCGTCAATGCGTTATGCTAGAGCGTTAAGGCGTAACGACGGGCGTTGACGGACGTCACTGCATTTTCAATGAATTAGTGGCAATTCAATGAAAATCATAGCTTTTGACTTAATTCACCAGGGCGTTAAAGCGTTGAGCTTGACGTTCGCGGGCGTTGCTACAAGATGCCACTTCACACGACGCATTCGGACCAAGGGTAGTCCATTTCTACCCCAAACACCTTCCTTCACACCCCCAAAATGTCCACTTTGGCTACTACTCCTAACCGACCTTATATGACCGCTCACTCACTCACTCCCTAACTCACACACGCACTCACTCACCATCGTCAGTGCGTCCATGTGTTAAGACGGGCGTTGTGCACGCCTCACGGGCGTTGGGCATGCCTCACTCACTCACTCATTCACTCACTCACTCACCGGGGTGAAAAACAAGACCAAACAACTCCAACCGTAATGAACATGAGTGAATTTCCCAGTATGGACCTATCCACTGAGCCAGTATGGGACTATGGGCCTATTCAAAACAAAGTGAACTTTTCGAAAAATTTCTCCGAGACCCTTCCCATCGTGTTTTACGTGATGGGATGAGAAAAACAAGACCAAACAACCCATAGAAAATTCCACAAAAAATGACCACCCCATACCCCATACAGGCATTTCCCTGTATAGATGCAAACGTGCGAATCAGGCCCTATTTTAGGGGTAAAGTCCGTGTTCCCTTTTTATCTTTTCGGGGACAAATCCTCATTTTACATGCACCCACCCATGATTTGATAGGCAGGCCCCGATAAGCCCTGAGACCGATATTAGACCTTTTGGATATGGGTTGATAGGGGTTTTTCCCCTATTGTAGGGGTAAAGTCTGTGTTCCGCTTTTTATATTTTCGGGACAAATCCTCAATTTACATGCACCCATTATCCCACCCTACCTCTCTCAGCAGACCCCGATAAGCCGGAGATCGATATTACCCCTTTTGGATATGGTTGATAGGAGTTTTCTCCTATTTTAAGGGTAAAGTCCGTTTTCCGCTTTCTATATTTTCGGAGACAAATCCTAATTTTACATGCACCCACCCATAACTTGATAGGCAGGCCCCGATAAGCCCGGGGACCGATATTAGCCCTTTTGGATATGGTTGATGAGAGTTTTCCCAATTTAAAGTCCGTGTTCCGCTTTTTTTATTTTCGGGACAAATCCTAATTTTACATACACCCACCCATGACTCAATCGCCCTGGAGGAGCGCTTCACTTTGTCACCTCATCCGACCCAATCGGTCCACATACAGGTCAGTACATGCAATCCTATCATTCAATCATCCCTGCCGACACTCGCACTCATTGACCTTTGAGGTCAAAGGTCAAGTCCACCGAAAACACTTTGACACCTCATCCGACCCGATCGGTCCACATACAGGTCAGTACATACATTCCTATCATTCAATCACCCCTGCGCACTCATTGACCTCAGAGGTCAAAGGTCAGCTGAAGTGGGAAGCTGCCATTATGGAGCGAAAATTGTTCATGTAACTATGATCTGCTCCGGTCTGGGTTAACTATATCACTGATTCACATTAAATGTGTATATTTATATTCAGATATTAACCAATAAGTTTCTGCAGTTGCTTCGTGAACACGAATTCTCAATCCAGCACAAAGTAAGAACATTCCTCAAAACTTCTTTATTACATACCGATATCGATCATCATTACAGATTTAGATACACGTATAACCTAGCATAATCATAGACAGTTTCTCATCCCTGTCTGTCTGTGTATTTCCTTCTCTCCAAACATCAAAGTAAAAATTGTACGAGAAGTTAGGTTTGCAGAATAGCAAGACCCAGATGCGCCATTCAATAATTAGACGTCGTCCATAAAAAAATTTCCACTTCAATAATCGAAATACTGATGACGTATTATATTACTCTCAATCACGTGATCAATTGTGTATTCATTCATCTGAATGACACGTGATACGCTGATAAACAGCTTGTATCACTGACGTCCCTACTCTCCTTGGTTCCCCCGCTGATTCACATCGCCAAGTTCGCGGCTCTTGGTCGTAAGGGGGTGCTCTGCACAGGCCAACCACCAATTACCAATGAATATCACTCTTACGGAAGAGTCTTGGCAATACGAGTTGTCTCCCTTTACAAACGTTCATATGTCGTTAACGGCAAAACTAACATTAAAAGGACGGCAAAACAGCTCTAATTACGTTAAGAGTGAACAGATTTTTGGATAACTTCCTTCATTGTTTAGTAAGGTTCGTCAACTGATTGCAAACATTTGTTCACTGATACCTTCCAATAATTAACAAATAAATCCCTGTAAATGTTGATAGTATCCCACTGATAGGACCACGCTTTATCGTCATGAGTATATAAGGAGATCAAGCTTTGCCTAGAACAGCAACGTAGAAACACCGTTCAATTGTTTCAGATTTTGAATTGAATGTTGACTGTTAATAAAGACAGGGAAAAGTTTCTTTGAGAGATGCGATTAGAGGGCGTGTCGCTGTAAAAATATTGGCATGACTTTCACATTACGTGAGAGTAGTGACCTCACTATCATAATTTCGATCACGTGAGGTAGTTAGCCAATCGTGGTTGATATGAAGAATCTGGTTATCTCCGAGCTATTACGGCACGGCGATTGGGTAACCAGATAGAGCGTCTCCTTACGGCCAAGAGGCGCGAACTTGACGATGTGAATCAGCGAGGGAACAAGGAGAGTAGGGACGTCAGTGATACAAGCTGAATAGTATGAGTGTAGACACGTGATCACTTATCCGGAAATCCAACATCGCTTATGTAACACGATACCAATTAAATTGTCATTTTCGACGCAAAGTACGTGACGACCGCAAGATGGGAAGTGTATGTGCCTCAAGCCGTGAAGTCCTATATGTAACCCGATACACGAAATTAAAGCCTGCTCTTCCGATTGTGGCAGTCCAGTGACCTCGCGCTGGCAATTAAGTTGATGTCATGTCACATGAGGGAGGTGACAGGCCAATTGAATTGTGTGACGATCCCCACCAGCCATTTAATTGTCATGGATGTTGGAGGCCTGCATTGCATCAAGGGGTAGAAGTGGGATTTTATTGTCATGCTACGTCATCACGGTTCAGAACAATTTAGTATGGAATGCTGAGTCAAGAATTAGCAACATAATGAGAATGCATGCGCACATGTAACCTTGTTCTCGTCTTCAACATAATACATGAAACAATCTGCCAGTCATACATGTATAGCTTCCTGTCGATCGAACTGCTCATGACTAACAGGAGATTAATTTTAATTATATTAATCTTCACTCAAACACTAAACCAACACAATCATATATATTGTCCTTGTGGCTTGAATATGATGTGCGTACGTCAAATTTCGCCGAATATTAACTAAACAACAGCTGCATTGACTAAGCAGCCCAGTCTTCGGATAATACACTGGAGCAGCTTAGCAAGTTGAAGGGGACACATAATGGCCCAATCCATCTAAAATTTATTATATTTTGCTCCGTATGACCATGGAGACTACTAGTCTCCATGGTATGACTGACAGTGCCATATGCAATCGGGATTTGTTCTTGTATCTCATTTCTGTGCCCTCGTTGATTCAATCTGTCTAAATGTTATCCACGATATGCATTTTGTGGTGGTGGTGGAGGGGAAGGGGGGGGGAGTTATCATCAACTCACATGTGAAATGCACACGATACGCCACCCCGAAAAAGGATTATAATAAATCTAGTTGAACAAGTACAGTACCATTAACACGTGGGGCAGTCAGGTGATTTTAAAAGAGTCACTGTTCTACCTGTATCCTAGGCCTTGGTGAAGTGAAATTATAGCTGATAAATCTTCAACACAGTGACAGCAGGACATGGCCGGGACCTGAAGTCCTGAAAAAGTGATAGTACATTTGACATTGCAAGATGGAGGATAAAATACTGTACACATTTTGTAGGCATGAAGTGGCACAATCCCATCAAATTGCTTCACGTTTCAACATTCAGGGGCTTAAGTGACTTCCCAAGGTTCAATTTAGACAAAAATTTGATGTAAAAGCTTGAAGAAATAAGTCAGTGATCCCAATGAAAATAACCCAAAATAAGCTAAATTTAACAAATGGCCTACCAGTTCAGCTGGCTCTGTAGTGTAATGTAGGTCATGTACTGTATCAGGATGACCCCAGTATTTTCATCTTATCAATATTCAACACCTGCAACGTTCAGGAGGCTCTAGAGGGCACAATACACCAGTCAACATGTTTCTATAATCTAAGATACAATTCACACTCGTAAATAAATAAATCTTGTCACATCATATCAGGGAAGTTAACTATGTATCACAACAAGGGCGACAACTGGCAATAAAGATAGGAGACAGAGTTGTCGTTCTTGAATGATTAAATTTTCTGGATATCAGTCCACTCGTTTGGAGCCCCAGAACGTTTTTAACTTCTGCTTTTTATCATCAACTCTTCGGTGGCTCTGTATTATTACAACCACGCCTCATGACCTCTCATTAAATATGCCCTACTTGATTTAGGCTTTGAAGGTTTGATTTCTGAAGTTTGTCTATGAGAACGGACTTGTAACTTGGGCTATATACTTATTGTCAATCTGCTTCAATGTTCTTATCTGAATGGCGAAGGTACAAAGTGAATTATAGGACACGGAAATACGCTTGTTTCAAGCAAAAACTTCCGTGGAAATGAGATCCAAGTTTTGACAACTTCGAAAGGGACTGCCGGCGTGGTCTCCCTTGTCAGTCACGTGATGACGACACAAGCATGGCGACCACCAGAAGTCAGATTTGGGTGAGAAATCTCTAGGGAATATTTATTCATACACGCATTATTCCGTCAATCATAGTGCACACCACTATGACGCATTATATTTTACTCCGTTTTTCCAACTTTATTCACGTCTTTGCACCTATGTAAGTCTGCCATATTCAACTGAACTGAAGACAAAAGACTCATTGTTTTTGGCCTAAATCTGTTGTTGTTGTAAATCTTGCAAATGCTCAAATAACGTAGTAAACTGAGCTTACCATGTCCATAAATGAATAGGGTGAATAGCATCTAATGTAGTCATCCACAACTTCTCAAAAACGGAACTCAAATGTGCAATATTTACATGTGTATAATTCTGCCAGCCAGTTCTATTTACAGTGCAATCTGAAAGGAAAAAATGTATCAAAATTATTTCTGAAGCGAACTTCATTGAAATAAGACGACAGAACGATTGAGTATACCTTTAACTTTCTTATGAGATCAAACAGTGAGACTGATAACACTTACAAAGTCTGTAACCTGCAGTTGTACTTACCACAATGAACAATGAGATTTGAAAAGTGGGATACAAATGGCGTCTGTCAAGGGAAGATCACCCGTGATTTTTTTTTCAGTAAAAGAGAGGCACCAGAGAGGGGGTTATCGCTGACCGTCCAATAATTGGAATCTGCAAAGATAATTGTGCAATCATACTTTAAGCTGATCAGAAAGTGAAATATAAAGTAACGTGTTTTGTTTATGCTGTAATCAGTAGTAGCATAAAGAAAAGATACCACCAGTTACCGGAATGGTAATAATGCTCTTATTGCTTTCAAGGACTGGGATATTACGCCTATCCAATTATAGTCGTCACATTCGACATTAAAGATTCAGCCGTCGCCCACATAGAACTCTCGTATTAAGGGAGCTGTATTCCGATATAACAGAATCGGCAGTTATAATTTATTGAAACATGCATGTCTATTATTACCCATGAAAAACAATAATAGTAAAGGAAAGGTTACGTCAAAAGTTTTGAAAGTGTAACTGTGGTACTTTTGCAAGTTTACGTCATATCCAAGATAATCTTCCAAAACACAGAATTTATAACCTGTTTCATGTTTTACGACTTTAATTTTAACAATTTCAATGTAATTAATGTTATTGCAGGACACAGCGCCACAATCCTGTCGAAAGTTGTGACCTTATTTTGGAACGATTATCCACGTCGCAACGCAACATTGTTACAAAACTGTTTCATTCTCTGCATAGCCGCGACGTCCCGCAGATGGCGCAGGACGCTCGAATTATGACGTCCTTAACGTCACCTCTGACGTCAAAAGTGCAGATTCCTCTCTCACTGTAGAAAGCTGCCTTTGAAACCTTTGAGTCAGAATACGAGTGAAATGTTGGGGGAAAACTTTACGTGTTTTATTCATATCGTTTTCTCCAATATGACATACACTCACACAATTACTATAGTTATACCTTTAAGTCTCATGTGTTCATCGTTGCAAATAATCGCATTGTACATTTAACAAAATGCACCGGATTATCCTAACAAAATGACACAGCATAATTCGAAATCTCCAATCTCAGATTTCGTAGAGGAGTATAATAAGTGTCAGATGCCAACCGGAATGCAATACATTGAGTGCATTGTGAAATACCCATGGTTAATATGTTTGATGATGACACGGATTACATGACAGAACAAAGGATTCACAATATGCAAGTGCACAACATTGTGGCGAAATAATTAAATAAGGATCAGGCGTTAATGCGGGATTTCACATATCAGCATATCTAAATTGATGAGCTCGACGAATGGAAAGGGAATTCAATTACTCCCGTTAATTGAGTGCGTGAATGGAATACCTGTGGAAAGGACGGAAGTAGTGCATTTTGGGGGAAGTGCGCAAGTTTCAGGAACCTTTGGTGCTGTGTGATATTGGGAAAGGATCCAGACGATACATGTAAGATATTCATCGATAGGTTTGTCTCTCCATCGATTGTGAATCCCATAATTCACAGATAGCGGATATCTGGAAAGCATCCGTCAGTTGGCTGCAAAGGGTTAGTTGATTAAAGTTGCTGTCGGATAAAATAAGCCTTTTAAACGTGCACTAACACGAAATATACCCGTAACCGATACAGTCTTCGCAGGGGTTAGTCGAGTGTAAAGGTCAATAATTTTTGTTTGAGCGGTAATATAATTTACAACTGCTCAGCATCCGAGATGTCGGTTTCGAAGAAAATGACTTCCTCTCTTCAGTAATCTTTCTCCAACCTAAGATTCTGTATTCCATCCTCTCCATCATATGACACAGCAAAACGCCCATACATGGAAGATGTCGCCGCGTTGCTGTCTTCGTCATCTGGGTAGGTTGGTTGTTTATTGGAAGTACGTGAAGGAAGCAAAACCACTGGTTTAAAGATACTACTTTCTTCTTGCCTTCTTCATCCAGGTCATCGTATATTCAAACAGAACGCTCCAGAAGGGACAACCGCAGTTCCTCGTAGTCATCCTGGAACTTTTTTGTTTACACTGGCTTGATCTGTCATCAGATTTTTAACAGACAAAAGCATCCTGTCCTGTAGTGAACGCCTCTCATCTTCATGTCCTGCAATTGCTTTAGCTGGGTATCTGCATGACTGGACACAGTTTCGCGGAGACCCAATGCATATGATCCTGATGAAGTAGTAATCTACAACATTGTCGCAATAAAGTGTAAGAAATTGTATCAATTCACTAGGTTCATTAAAATTAATAGTTCGTTTATCATTTCGCTCGCAATGTGTAAATCACAAGTTGTGTTAATGTGTATTGACAAGCTCGCCGAAAGTCCCGTTTCACAGGCTTCGCCAGAGATTAAACCGCTAATTTATGCGACTATGGCTGTTCATGCCACAGAAATTAAATAGAGAACAATCGTATATTTATTTCTTCTGCAAACAGAATAACAGTTCAACTGTCAGCTTGTTGCAACGCATATTCCGAATAGAATACACTGCATCTGTTCAAATAACAGCAAGAAAAAAGGACATAAACATAGTCGCAAGGGTCCCATTTGTGTACAATAATAATGATCTTATGGGGGTCCAATCGGATGAACCCATGTTGAACCCATGTACCGTACTTCAAGATCCTCATGGTGTTCATTTGAACAATAGGTTTCAAGCCATACTGGGTTTGATCCTAATAGTAGTAGGTTTTCATCCAGTGGCTTGGAACCCTAAAGATAACATCCGCTAACCCTCTCTCTTGGCGAGCACATATGATAAACGCACCATTTAGTTTAGTGAACCTAAAGGAAATTTTAAGCGAAAACGTACTAAGCACACTGAGAGAATAATGCTTATGAAAGTGACTATTTACACACGAATGTAGTCTACTAATTTTACCAAAGGTGTTAATTTTGACAACCTAGTTGACTACTGTGTCTTAGGAAGGTTTGCAAGTGAGGAGTCGATAGTGCACAACCGATATCACATATTAAGAGTATACATTGATACATTACTGTATTGATGTTTAGTTCCCCCCACGCGGTCCTGCAGCTGGACTACATTTTTATGTAAAACTTTAACACCCGCATTCATAGTGGGACTGGTATTTTGGAACTTGCAAAAGCATTTCTTCACCACAATAGCCTCGCTAGAGTACAGTACTTCCAACATTTTCTAAAATGTTTCTTTCAAATTTGGATTCTCTTTAAGACCTCAAAAGAATGGCTTAAACGAACCTGGTAGCCAAAAAAGTGACGTTGATGGTCAGTGGTACCGTCGAGATGTAGGGTCGAGTTTGGATGGCCGAGCATTTCGTCGCACATTTGCAACTTAACAATAATATTTGCTTCCAGCATCATATGTCGAACTGTTGTTTCACTTGGTAGGTTAGGAATGGCCGCATGAAATAGTTGCGCAGCAACAATCTCTATGACCTTACAAACGTTTCTTGTGCTAACACCCACCGCACTAAGGGACATGACAGTTTGTCTTATGGCATTAGAATAATGTCCATCGGTAATAACATTCACATCCAATTTGTCTTGTAAAACATCCTCCAACCTTTCTAAAAGATTTTGAATCTTGACATCGTTGTTCTTAACTAAGGCGTTGGCGAGACCAACATCTATCTGTATAATATGAAAGAAGTATATGAGATAGTTTAAAACGTGGATGTTTAAAAGCCTAGCAATACTGGTTTGGCTATGGGTACTGCGCAATCGAACGTACATTGTACGCTGAATGTAAAACTGATTGGTTGAATAACGACTGCGTTCAAAGTTTCTCATATTACGTGATAAGCAGGCTTTTAGCTAGCTATGAGCCGCGGAGTAGATCTCAGACTCTCTACTTAAAGGTGAAAGTCCCTAAATTCGTGAAATTTAACTTGGTAGCAAGTAGTGTCAAACTACCGGTACAAGATCTGTGTCGCTAGGTTTCGTAATTATGTCTAGTTCTGCTCGACCCGGGGCTAGGGTCGCACGAACGTCTTATGTGACATCTTCATGGTGTTCGCATGAACAAACACAAACAAACTGTGACTGAGATACAATGCTGCAGAAAATGTTTCGCAAAAACTTTTGAAAATAGAAAAGACATCAGTGAAATGGATTCGTGATGCATGTAGTGTGATGAATTGTTTTTTTTTATTATTATTTTGTTTTCTCTCGAGTGGTGTACGACAACTATTGCACTGCCGTTCAACCATAACTACCTTCTGTTTCTTGATCATATCCCTCTGTTCTTCGCACCGATGTTCATAATAATTTATTTTGTTGGTCAGTCGTTTTCGCTTTGCCTTTTCTGATGTCAACGTTTCCTGCGTAGAATGCAGCTGCTCCCCCAAACTTGTTGGCGTTTCTCTCTGGCGTTTAATTGTCTCGTCTCGTCTGGCTTCTCTTCGCTTTCTGTTTTTTAACTTCCACTTGCGCAAGGTTTCTCGGTGGCGTTCCATGTCATGCGATAGTGTATTACACTCCGCACGCGCATTTTCAAGATCCTCATTGCCTTGTTTTAGTCTCTCCAGCAAATCCTGTACTCGGATGTGAAGATACTCCAACTGATGGAATGTGTCCAAGTATGTCTTCATAGTGCTGTCACGTTCTCCAGTTACAATTTCTAGAGATTCATGAAGTTGTCTATTGTCTTCCAACAAATTGTTATTCTCTTCAGACAAATTGGCCATATCTTTTGTCAGTCGTCGGCTTTCGGCCCTTGAGAGGGTAGGGGACAAATTACTGTACGTGGGATGAATTTATAGCCTCCATCAAACTATGTAATTCATCTTTTCGATGGTCTCTACTCCGTAATTTACGTTTCTGGTGTAACGAAGTAATTTTATGTCTCACGACATCCTCTGGGAGTGTCGAATCACTCACGCTAAGAATCGCTAGCCAGTTTGCGAAATCTATCCATAAAAGTGGTTTCATCTTCCAGTAGTTGCGAAGTTCAAGAATCGCACAGTTAGTGATGACAGTATTTCCGGATTCGAATAACATCTCCCCACTCACGACTTGTGGAGTAATTCCAAGTTCAGAACATGCTGGCCCAATGACAAATGGGGTCATTTCTGTCCAAGGCACAATGCTCTCCACATCCAAGAATTTAGATTTCAACTTCCGTTTGATGTTGAAAAACGGTGAAAAAGAAGATCGGTTCAAAGATGGTTTTAGGATAGAGAGAATTTCAAATAAGTTAGCATGAAACCCCTTTCCTCTCTGCTCTAAAACCTCAACACATTCTTTCAATAAATTGAAAGTCACGTGCATGGAGGAGGTCCAGAATTCTGGTAAGAGAAGAATACAAAGAAATGATAGGAGAAATTCAGTGCAATACTGGTAAAAAATTTCTCCTTAAAAATGCATTTTGGCATATTTAAAGTGATCGTAAACCCTCAAGTAAAGTTCCCATCAAATGAAAGGCCATTGCCAACAGTGTAGGAATATATTTATTTAAATTTTTCTACGATTTTATTACACAGAGTAAACTGCAATTAAAGCATGGTATTCTATGGTGGTCTGTTGCAATCATATTTAGGTCCAGTGTCGTCACACTGCCTTAATACATATATTTCAAACTTTGTATGCACTTTCCAATGCTTGATTCAAGCTTAAGGTATGTAAACTTCGAGTTTCAACACAGACTCACTGTTCCAATGTGCATGTTCCAAAATCTGGGAAATTAAATGCAAGATTCAAATTGACTTGACACGCAAGAGTCACCATCTCCCAGATTTTGGTGAAACATGCACATTGGAACACCTTAAGCTTGAATCAAGCATTGCAAAGTGCATACAAAGTTTGAAATATATGTATTAATGCAATGTGACGTCACTGGACCTAAATGTGATTGCAACAGACCACCATAGAATACCATGCTTTAATTGCAGTTTACTCTGTGTAATAAAATCGTAAACAAATAAAATAAATATTTTCCGACACTGTTTGCAATGGTCTTCCATTTGATGGAAACTTTACTTGAGGGTTTACGATCACTTTAGTATAGCGAACACCTGCCAATGACATCTTCACGTAACTGTTCATATCAAATTGTTTTCCACTTCTACCTCTTGTAAACGTGTATTTTTTTAGAAGTTAACGTCAACTCGTTGAAATCTTCGTTCAAGTTCTACGTGGAGCCATATTCGGTTCTACGTGGAACAAAACTCGGTTCTTCGGGGAACCAAATGTGGTTCTTTGTGAAACCAAATTTGGTTATTGTTATTGGGTTATGAAATCGATTTATAAATACTTTTTCCATTTGGTCCCATCCGTGTATGAGACAAAGAAGCAGAATTTGGCTGCATGTAAATCCAGATTATCTCAAATGTCGAACCAAAATATAATGTATAAAAGAATAAACATATCCGAAATTTGTTGCACGCATCGACGTACAAACGAATTTACTTTCATGAAGAACCAAAAATGGTTCCACTTATATACTAAATATCAAATTTGTTTCTACTTATACACCAAATATCGCGAAGAGCCAAGATATCGTACAGTGCCAACATGTCCGAATAAATTAATACCAACTTATCACGGCGACATTTGATTGCGACAGTGTAGATCCTCGGTGAGAGACATTGTTTGGTACTCGAAAACAACGCCAATTGTGCGATATCGGCTATATCTATCACAGTCAGATAAAGTTGACGATTACTACCTGGAGCAGAGAGGTTTGACACGAGATTGTGGACGTCTGTCTCCATACATTTGGGCCTATATCGTCGTCTGCCATTTTCATGCAACGCACGCTTCCCCAGCAACGGATTTGGACTCAGTATATTGACGAGCCGTATTTTGGTAAAAAAAATATTTGTTGAAGCTTTGGTGAGTTGAATGCGGAAATAAAATTCCACAAACATCCTGAAACTTACTGATTTTGTCTTTCGTGAAAACCAAGCTCTATAGTTGTATTACAGTGACAAGTCCGCACACCACTGAGGAAGGTACGAGTTTACTAAGAATGAGTTACCAGTCATCCATTTATCTCATAATGGGATGTTTTAGAATTCCAATTATTATTTGTGGTTATTATTTTTACCATTATAGAGTCCCTTCTTTTGATTCACTGATTTTTCACAGATTTTCTAAAATTACTGACACAGCTAGAACAACTCAGTTAAGATTCACATATTAAAATCGCTAAAAAATTAAAGAAACAGAGTAATCTCCCCTTAGTGGTGGCCCGTCCATTATTTCTGTTACGGGACCAAGAAGGATGGCAGGTGTCTCCCCTACAGCTAACGACACCTCCACCCCTAACAAGCAAAGAACATAAACACCATGGTTCTCTCTATCAAAACAGGACTGGCTGCGGCTTTATTCGCACAGACACATGTATGCTTCGTCTTACTAGAGGCGCAGGTTATTCCAAATACCTGCAATTCTGTAACCTAACTGTTACATACATAGTATACAAACATGTATACCCTCTATGTACCCCCGCACTAAAACCAGAGATAAAAAGGCATTACATGTAAACTTAATAGCTCTGGAAAGCGTAAGATACCCTATAATACAGAAAACTTAAGCGCCATAAAAATCCACCTTACCATCGGTATAATTAATCTATCCAATATATGATTAACAGAAAAACATTTCAGATACCCTTATCTCCAAGAAAAAAATTAGCAAAACACGTCTTGCCAGTGCGAAAACTGCAGCTAGAATGACAATTCTCTCCAAAATTCCACTCAAAATCAGATGTCACATCTGATTGGACCCCAATACAATTGTCCAATCACTGCCGCGGAGACAAAAGTTTCGGTCTATACGTTGTAACTCCTGAAACTATATGTCTCCCCTACAGCTAACGACACCTCCACCCCTAACAAGCAAAGAACATAAACACCATAGTTCTCTCTATCAAAACAGGACTGGCTGCGGCTTTATTCGCACAGACACATGTATGCCTCGTCTTACTAGAATACCAAAGTTAGGGCAAGTGAAGAAGTTTACATTTTCATACACTTTGTTACACTAAGTTTCAAGTCATTTGAATCATCAATATAGCAGTTATACGCCTCTGATTTCCATCGACCGTGGCGTTTCAGTAGTCTAAGATCCACTCCAGAGTTGGCGGCCATAGTTGTTCCCCCTGAACGCATCGAATGCGTCCCTATGTTAGCAGATGGATCAAATTCCCTCACAAGCTTCAAAATACATTCTTTGTACGTTGTGTAGCTAACTCCTTTCGATACCATAACTAAACTCTTTCTGCGCTTGGAACAATAAATCGGCTTAAATAAAAAATCATCCCTGCCCTGCTCTATATCTGCCATTTTACATATATTTATCTATCCAAAACACAGGACAATTGCAGCTGGGACTCGACTTGCTTATCATAACGAGATTGCCCTTTCGATATTGATCCGTCTTGGATTTCCTCAGATTCACAGTTATGTAATCATCAAAAACCACCAAATCATTTCCCTTTATTTGTGACATTTCACTGAATCGAAGGTACCCAGAAAAGCTTAAAACCATCATGCAAACATCTCTACAAGTCTTCAAATCATCACTGTCACAGTATTTGGTACATATGGCTTCCAACACTGATTTGTCTAATGGGTCCTTGCGATTAACAGGTATCGAGAAACGCCTCTTAATGGAATCAACCAAACTGTGAATGAACTTTGATTCGGAAGGAGACGGATAATCATTACATTCATGAACCCATTTAATCGCATAAAGAGCAGACTCCACCGCTGCTACACTGCCAGAGTTTTCCGCTATAAACGTCAAGTACAGCCCAACGTCTACTACACTAGCTTGTAAATCCGGAAAATCATTGTCATTGGCAAACTTCCTCCATTTCTGGAAAGCTGACGAATACTTCTTGTTGGTACTCTCTGCTTTGGAGGTTCCCATGTAAAGCTTCATGGTGTTCATCAGGTGCGCTGGTTTATCCCTCTCTTTCCATATCTCTCCCTTCAGTACTAATCCTGTGTACAATGGAATAGACAGTAAACAAATCTTAGCAACCTCCCAATACATATATGTAGTGTGTACTTTTGAACGCTTGTGAATACAATATCCCCTTTTACCCTACATGTATATCTTGCTTCCTCAAAGCAAAAATGTGACAATGCACATCAGGCCTGCTCCCCTGGAGCACTTCCGCCTGTTATACTCCCCTGGAGCTTATAATCACCCTAAACAGGCATTGCAGTAGCTAGCCAGGCTGTACAAAATCCTTTCCTTGGCCTATAGAAAGCCAAATCCGTATCCCCCGCCATTTTGCTCCATTTGAGAGCCAACATTCGGAATGGAAGTGGCATTTGACCAAACATTTTGTTATGTTTCTTGCCTTGTAAGATCAGATCTCGCACTACTGGCAAATCCTTCCAATCAACCCCCTCTGATCTGAAATGTACCCCATCCGGACATAGCAATGGCCAATATGGCAATGAACGCCAAAGCGGGACAACTACCGTACCGTGACCTTTCTCACATTCTAATTTTCTAATGACTTTCATTATCAATGAAGTGGGAGGTACCAACCAGTTGTTTCCCCCCGCCCAGCTCTGGGAGAAAACATCCGTTGCTTCCGCATTTGGGGAATAAAACCTATTATTAAACCTTGCGCGAGGCGCATTGTATGGAGAAGCAAATCTATCCACCGAATAAGGCCCCCAGCTGCCTTCCAGCTTTTTGAACACTCTACGGTTCACCGCCCAGTCATCTCTGTCCACAATCTTACTTATCTCGTCTGCTTTTTGATTCTGCTCCCGTGGTAACCAATTTATGCACAAAGAAATGTCATTCTTTTGGCAAATTTCATACAGCTCAATAGCTAAACTTTGAAGATCTTGTTTTGTGCTACCATTGCTCACTATTGTTTTAATGTTCTGATTATCAGTATACCAGGTGATAGCTTTACCCTTCAGAAAATCTACCTGCTCAGCCAAAATGCTGACAACTGCCTTTAGTTTCCATCAAGTCGAGATACGCACGGCCTCCTCGCATGTCCATATCCCGTGTGAAGCCAACTCCACTTTTTCGGTAATAAAATAACCTCCAAAGCCTGACGCTGACGCATCGGAGTATACCATGCTGGAGACTGTAGGCTGGATTGGATTCAATTTTATCCCATTAACTCGGTCTAGATTCTGATGCCAGAATTTTGACATAGACCTTTGCATCATCATTGGACTGCGCCATATTCCTTATGTTTTGAAGTGTGTTCATCAGCTTGGTCAAGCGCTTATTTGTAATGTATATCTTCCCCTCCCCAAAATCGAATATACAACCCAGCCATGATTTAACCGGTGTCGGTGTCCAATCGCATTTTGGATCGCTAAGTATAAACCCAGCTGTGAAGAGATCGCCCTTCGCAATTGCACTGATCTCGTGTGCCTTGTCTAGTTCGGGAGCACCCCCCATTCCGTCGTCCAGAAATACTAGGGTATGAAACTCCTGTCCCCTCCACTTTGTGATCAAAGGCCGGACGATCTTGGTAATGAAAGTACTCAAGAGTACTATTGTCTGGAACAGTAATGGATGTGCAATATCGATTCGTTGCTTCAGAATAGTGTACATCTATTTCGATTTTCGGGAGTTTCCGAATTGTCACCGTAAGAGTTATTTGCCCCTGCCCGCTAGTGGGCACTCGAGTCAGGGAAGACAAAATATGTACTCAATAACATGAAAAGAGATAGGGTGCAATAAGTCTTTTCGCGGTTACAAGAATCGAGATTGATCTAGAGTTCGCTGTGTGAAATGAGTTACCTGTATTTCTTTATTCAGCATTACAAAGGCATGAAAACAAATACAGTTCGCCATACACTGTTTACCTCTGGACATCGCAGAGAATATTTGAGCTTCTTGATGACAGCTACCATGAACTATCTTTGTGCTGCTAATTATATGGGCAGGAGGCCCAGGATTTGTTTCCACGTCATTCGCCATTGTTATGAGAGCCGGCAAATAATACCTACATACAAACAATTGCATAATCCATAAACTGGCAAAATAAGAACAGTTAGACCTGGAAGCTTCATCCTCACTATAAAACCTGTAGTTTACTGTGACCTTTGAAATTCAATGACGTGAAAAAGCATACACCATCGTGCTGCTAGCTTTACCTGATTGCCTCGTAATCGTATGCAATGGATACCAATTTGTTGTATGTACTGGTCAATAGAAATCCCCATCTTTCTTAGAAATTTAATTTACACAAGCGCGCCCAGGGCCCCAGAAGCTGAGGCATTTACAACACGTATTTGTCATGTGCATTATCAAAACTCAGGCCATAGTTTTAAGCCTACAATTATGAAATAAATTGTTAAACTTGTTCTGCATATTTATAATAATGCTATGTTATCCATTGATTTTGTTTCTGGAAATAAACTTATGTTCCTTCATTGATTTAGAGTTAAGTTATCTTATTCTTAATTATAATTAATTCTTCTTACCAATTTTTGTGTACATCGAGGAATTTTAGTCTTTGCTCTTTTATAATTGATTGCACTAAACTGTACAAAGAAACTGAATGCATTAAATTTTATTTCACCCCTACTAAACTGTACAAACACAAAATGCATGCATTATAATTTTATTTCACCCCTACTACGAAAATGAATTGGTCCGCTTACTGGACTCCAAAGTACAGCCCATGCATGTCCACAGACGAATCCATTGTGTTGAGAAAGGGTGGACGAGTTAAAATCACTGGGACCGATTCAGTGTAAGTTCTGTGTCATACTAAATTATTGTCACGAAGACATACCGGAAATTACTTCTCCAAATGACCTGCTTCCTGCCACCCCAAACTTTCGGCAATCGAAGCAGAACAGGACATTCCCCGCGTCATCGAATCTATCCACGGGTATTCGGTAAGGCACTCTTCCGGGAAACGTCCAACACGTGGAAGCGTCGTGCGATTGTCCCCAGACTCGTCCCATCTGTGGGCCACAGAACTAGTGGCATTTTCCTTTTTAACCGGACTTCTGTCCCTCACTTCGTCTTCTTCCTCACTGTCACTCTATCACTTTGTTCGAAATTTTGCCTCGCGCTCCAAGACGCGAAAAACTTCGTAATCTTCTGCATGTTGAAAAGTCAGCGCACGAGAACTTGTGTGAAGTATGTCGTCTCCAAGCAGGGGTAACCGCATTAAATATTATACGCTAATGAAAGATGCGAGGCAGAGTAATCTGTGGCGGAGATTTTATAGGTCGCGGAGATTTTATCGGTCGGTCAACTCTGCCGAGTGGAATCTAAAACCTAGCCATTGAATTAGATACGAATGCTGACGGGGGAAATATCAAAATGTCCGTTACGTGTAGCAGGGATTTTTATACATGTTGAAGGAGCGGAGAATAGTTTACGGCTGATTCAACCGGATCCCGTCAAGAACTTTTTCATGAACTTGGCGGAGAAAATATCGGCAGTTTGAAAAGACACTTGACCGTCCAGCAATACGTCCACGCAAATATATGGCCGTCCAAAATTCCCTAAAATTCTATTTGGGCCGTCGAAAGGACGGTTGAACGTTTTTGGTTGGTATTATCCCTTCGGAGTTAAAAAATGTTAACTTGCGGATTTTCTTTCCTTTGACGGCATCATTCGTTTGGTTGGCCTAATCACACTCATAAGCTGGCCAGATGGCTCTGCGCAGTTATTGGGTCAGGGGTCAGCCGGCTATAGTGCGTGTACCAGTGTTGGCAAGCAGCCAAATTTGCTGAACGACAACAGAGTCTGGGAATAGGGCTTCGCCCTGTTCCAGACAAAAACGAAAAACGGACAAGTCGAGGCAATTTTCAAAATTTGATTTGTCAAATATCAATTTTCGTTTTTTTTTGTTTTTGTGATCCCAGAATCAAAAATTGAAAATTGACATTCAAATTTAAATTTTTGATTTTGAGATTACAGAAACAGAAAACGAAAATTGAAAATTGACGGACAAATTTAAATTTTTGATTTTGAGAAACGAAAAACGAAAAACGAAAATTGAACTGTGCAAGGTTACACGGGCCGCACAGGCTGCGGATTTCAGTTTCATGTGATAACAATAACGATAATGCAATCGCACTGAAACATTCACATATTGTATACTTATATTTTCTCTTGCCATTAAATTAAAACATACCTATTTTTAGGACATTCTAATTTTTCGATTTCAACCGCACCACGTATAGGCCAAAATCCCCCCTTACCGTACCATCACTTTTCGCTTATATTCGCGGTTGAAGAATCTACAACTTGGTAACTCTTAGAATGGTCTGTTTATATGTTAATCATATTTTAAAGAAGATGTGAGAATCTCAATTTTTTGCATAATTTTGCCTGTAATAGAAAGGTGCCGAAATGTCGCGTGCCCAAAAGTCGTGCTCTTCACTTTGTGCTGAAATGACCGTTTGCCCGGAAGTGACCCCAGACCCGGAAGTGATGTCATCTGACGTCATCCGTGACGACGTCGCAACGTCACGTCAAGTCACGCCACGTGACGTAATCAGCCTCACCCTCAATACGACAAAAGTTCCGCTCTATTTACTACTGATGTACTATGTTCCTGCTATCACCTACGATAGAATACCTACAATAGACTTACATGCTGTGTACGCTTGATAGTAAGAACTATTATAACATTTGTGACGAAATGGATGTTCTGTTCTGAAAATAATATTCCGGAGACATGAGCGATGACTTACATGATGCGACGTGCGACGCGAATGACCGCCGTGAGTCGCATTTGAAGGAAATTTTCAAACATGAAGTGCAACGAACGTTCGGATCACGTTCTCGCCGCCGTCTGCCAATAGATTGACCTAGGGATTCGCGACGCGCAACGGACATTTGCGTAACGTGTCGCGTTTGTGAATCGCAACACACAAACGCGATAAATATAGTCTATAAGTCGCAGACGGTGATGATGAATGCCTCGATTATACAGCTCGTTGTATTAGTTCTATCGGGATTCTTTGTGCACTGTCTTTCAGTGCGCATGACCATGGATAAATTCAAAGAATTCTTCAGATTAAGGGATTCCTTTACCTTCCACCCGCAGAAAAAATGATAATAAGCCCCTAAATATTCAAAATACCAAAATATTCAGATATATATATCTTTTTTTCGAATGAATCAGAGGAATTCAGAGATATGGGATTTTAGAGAGCAGTTGAAAATGTACACCTAGTTACAACCTGAGAATAAAGTAACACGGTAAACATTTAAATCTTTTACATATATCTGTTGCCACATGTAGCCTGATTGAAATTAGCCACAGGAAACGCCCATTGACAATGCCGATTTCTGCCGAAAATGTAGGAGGGCTGAACATCTAGTGTATATTTGACCAAACACTTGGATACTCATTCACAACTGTATAAGCATCACTAGATATGCACGGTTATATATTTGACCATACAATTGGATAAATTAATCATTCACAACACTGTTCAGGACAGTGCGGACTTCGAGGTAACCGCCGAGCTGTTGACCTACACTCATTGATCTGCCGTTGATCTTGACTCAGGAGTGAATGAGCGTCTCAGGTGTTTTGTCGATATATTTTTATACACAGGCGATAAAACGATGGTGTTCGTATTGTTGTGGGGAACCCTGCGATAGTGACTGAGCGTCATGCCTATCCTAGGTCTTACATGTATATAGTCCAGTCAGCAACAGGCAGCGTTCTACGGAGGAACAGACGTCATCTAATAAGAACTGCAGAGCCGTCCCCTGAAATTACACCTGACCTCAAGCCGTGTTTTGCGGATGTAGATTTACCCTCATCTAGGGAAACCAGACTGACTTCCCCGTCCTCTCCAGCACATCCCAGAGGCATCCACAACCTTTAGTACTACAAGATCCGGGCGAAATGTGAAACCCCCTAATAGACTGCATGAATCTTGTGAGGTAAAATGGTTAGCCAACTGTGAAACCAAGTTTAAGTTTAAATTGCTGAGTAAATAGGATTACTCAACATCGTAACTCGACTCAGCGAAGCGTGAAATGTAACATCCTCCCCACAGCGCATGCTCCGTTTCGCAGGCTCATTTACCATCACCATTATGTTGGCCTCGAGAACTTTTGAAATTTTAGACTTGATTTAACGCACTTTGGCGCATCTGAGAACTTTGAAAGGGATAGCATATCTCGCAATAAAACCGACTCATGAGTGCTGAAAAAAAAGTGATAATAAAAAAATCGGCGTTCTTCAATGATATTTCCCCCACGTTGCTTCGAAAATAATTCGCCGATGATATTTGTCAGCCAAACCCACCCACCCAAGTGAAAAGTTGCAGTGCTTGATGAACACAAACTATTGATGGACATTGTGCCGTTCGTTGATTAGACAGAGCGAACTTCATGGAGAAGTTGAGACATGATCACATATTCCAGTGTTTCAAATGTGAACACGGCCAATACTTGGAGCTTCTATGGATGTGATCGGGAGTCGGGGGTACTATTTTGGAATTTCAGACGGTTCCCTACACATACCCATTTCAAGGCACGTCAGTTACAATTACGGGGAGGGGGAGTGGTCCTTGCATCCCCCTCTCCCCTTCCTCTCATATTGGGGGGGGCAGGGGCTCGCGGCCCCACCCCCCGGAAAATACCCATCAAGTTAAGAGTGAATAAACAACAACCCGGAATGGGTGACGAAAGATAAGGTCCGAAATAATTAATATCTTTGGCATCCGTGTTCACTCCAGTTATAGTGTTTAATTTTCGTTTCGGCTACTGTTGTTGTTCCGGAAATCCCTCCTTTTCATCTAGGAGCACCCTCTGTAAGAGGTAACGGTATACATATCTTCGAATAATGAATTAGGCAGTCTATTTACACGAATTCACAACTGTTGACTATATATACTACGATTACATGTATGTACACGCGACTAACTCTCTCTCTCGGTTTCTGTTTAATTCAATGCCAGGATTAGGGAGGCTCTTTCAATGTGGAGGGCATAGCACAGTGTCCGGGAGTGGTTTTCTATCTGTTGCAGTAGGTTGGTGGAATGATTTAGTACACTCTGAGGAATCAGCATGCTGAAGTCGAGCACAATTTGTGTCAGTTTTATCGGGTTGGAATGAGCTTCTGTAGCTAAACGATCATGTCCTGCATTTTTCAGAAGGGTGAGCATGTTTTCGACCCGGTGCTCGCGGATGTGCTGCAGTTTAATGCAAGAGCAGATGAAGTGAGTGCGGTCCTCCGTAGCATCTAAACAAAGGAGGCATGTTGGGTCAACGGAGAATTGATTAAATCTTGCACGGTTTTCTTGTAGTGGATAGCAGCCAGTGAGGAGTTTTGCCTTTATGGCTGCTCTCTGGATATCACGGGGACAGGAATTAGCTGATGCCCAAACATGATGCGGGTTTTTTACTCCACAAGCCGCAGTGTTCAAGAACTTGAGCGAACTTTTCTTGGCAGATTCATCCCGGAGCCAATCAGTCCAGAATTTGTTGATGATGATCTTAGCCTTGCGCTTGAATGAGTCTCTAGGTGGCGGATTGAGAAGAAGTTCGACTGCAGGTGGGAGATTATATTTGGCGAGAATGGATCGGATTGTAGAGAACCAACTGTTGTCGTTGATGGACCTTAGTGCTATCTGTCGACGAGCGAGGCTGTATTCCCTACTTGCTGGATCATGGCAAATAGACAGAAAAAGGGAGATCATTCTTTTGTGAATGGATGCTTCGACCTTCTCGGCCCCAACTAGGAGGGTAGCAGCTGCATCTGCACATCTGGTAGGTAAATTCTGAATTTGCTTAATTTTTTGCTTCTGGAAGTTTTCGAGCTTCCGGAGGTCTGCTTTGTTTAAGGAGATTGCTTCGAGGTTATGAGTCATTCTTGGTAGGACGTAGGTGTTCCAGATGTGTATGCCGATGATGGGGTTCACACCGTTTAACCCGTGTAGTCCAGCTCCCATCAGGCTGTACGTAGTACTACGGCCCGTGGCAATCCTTTCGTTGATTACTTCAGTTTGGTTTCTCTGGCGCTTGATGCCGAGGTGTTTTATTTCTGGAAAATCCAGGATTTCGTTTCCGTTGATGTCTAGGTCTGGGGGAGGTAGTGACGATATCTGGTGAAGGGTTAACGTAGCACTTTTGCTTGCATTAATTATTTGATGGTCTCTGTTAGCTGTATTTTCGATGATCTGCACTTGACCTTTTTCAGCCTGCCGAGATGTAGTTAAAAGGGCTATGTCGTCGGCACAGGTTGGGGCGGAGACGTCAATATCACCAATCAGGAAGCCGAGGGCAGATTCTTGCAGGTCAAAGAGTAGAGCGTTGTTAACGATTTTGTACATTTCACCAGAGAGTGAACTCCCCTGTCTTGTGCCTTGGAGCAGAGGGAAGGGGTCACTGAGGTTTCTGTTCCATTTGGCGCAGTTTGTCGCTTCGTGATATAGGTCAGCAACAAGGAGCCACATAGTGCCATTGATTCCACGCAGGTATAGTTTCCGGAGTAGCTGTTCATGCCACACGACATCGAATGCTTTGTGAGCATCGAATGTCGTGAGAATGAGATTGTCTTTACACTTCTTGGCTTCTGTATGGGCTTCCGTGATGATGAGTGCGGCATTGTTGCAGGATGCTTTCTCCGTAAATCCACGTTGAAGGGGGTGTTGGGACGGTTTCAGTAGAGGTTTTATACGCTGTAACAGGACTTTTTCAACTACTTTGCCGACTATGGGTAATACGGAGATACCTCGATAGCTTGAGGGGTGGTTCGGTGGTTTTCCTTTTTTTAGGATCGGGGTGACCACTCCACGCTTCAGTAGTTCCGGGATAAGTCTTTGTCGTGACATGCAGTTAAGTAATTCGGTGAGGTAGGACGTCACTGGGAAGTCACCGTAGAGAAGGTGTTCGGCGGTGAGACTATACATATCTGGGGACTTGCCTTTGTTTAAGTCCTTGATGGCTGCAGAGACTTCTTCAGGAGAGAATAGTAGAGGGTCGACCTTATGTTGGGCTAGGCTCTCTATTACCATGAAGTCAAGATTGACTTGCTCAGTGTATGATTGGTCAAAATGTTCGTTATCAGTGGGGGACGCCAGTTCTTTAAAGTATTGTCTCCACACATCAGGAAGTTGATCGTCTTCGTAGAGGTCGCCGTGGAGCAGGAGTTGCCGCGTCTGTTTCGTTTTGGATTTCCGTTGTTGATTTATTAAGTGGTGAAAAAGCCTGGTATCGTCCTTATGGGCTGCCATTATACGTGCATAGTTTCTGTCACGTTTCTTTGCTGCCTCAGTTCGTTGGACTTTTCTAAGATGTTTACGGGCTTCTATTCTGGCTTTTGTCGCTGGGTGAAGTTTGGATCTAGGACTACCAGATATTTTCCATTTATGGTGAGCTGTTTTGCTGCACGTTATCGCATCCAGAATATTTGGTTTTATGTATTGGATTCCCGATTTTGACTTTTTGGGCTCGGGCTGGCCAGATGCTAGTCTTGCTGCTGTATGCAATGCCAGTTCAAGGCGTTTCACCTCACAGGTAATGTCAAATTCAGAGATGCAGTCTTTGCAGGGATGAAGGACTTCTTCAACCGTTTCCGTATATGCTTGCCTATGACGTTTCCAGTTGATAGGTTTCGGGTTGGGCATGCTGGCTGCTGATTTTGCTGTTGGTTTCAGTGCCGTTTCCACTTTGATGGAGATGGATACAGGAGTATGGTCGGATGTGTTTTTAGGGTCCATCTCGACGACTTTGCTCGATGCTATAATGCTTTTGTGTGGTATTGGCAGGAAGAAGTAGTCAATTTGTGCCTGGTCGATCTCATTCACGTGGAAGAAGGTCATTTGTTTTCCCTTGGTGCAGGAGGTCAGCTGAGATTTATTGGTGAATGCTGTTAGTTTTTTGTCCCTAGAGTTGTCGCGCCGCATGAGCAGGGAGGCGTTAAAATCGCCTCCAAGGATTACGTGGTGAGAATCTCTGTATTTTAAGATAATATGGTCCAGCTGCTGTAAGGTGTCGTCGAATTCTGTTTCTGGGTGGTTTTTAGCAGGCATATAGACACAGATTACACATAGCGGTTTTGGAGTTGCTTGTATTTGTATGGCAATGATTCTATGATCGCCATCCGGCAGTTCGTCGGTTTTCGGCATGAGTTCTTGTCTTAGAAGGATGGCGACTCCGCCATAACCTCTAGGGCGTTGATACGGCGATATGGGGTCATTGGTATCTACTGATTTGGAGACAGCGCTAAATTCAGGGTGAATATCATTTAATTGGTCTTTTTCAAAGTCAAAGAGCCAGTGCTCTTGCATGCATACTATGTCGTGCTGATCTAGAACAGTCTTGGCATAAATCCGGTTGGAAATAACGTTTTTAATGTTAATTGTGGCGGCACGAAGAACGGTGGCATTTGGTGGGCTGCTGGTAAGAGGGGTGGGAAGACGGTTGGCATTGATGCCGGGATCCATCTCGGTACGGGTAGGTAGATTGGCGGTGGTAACCAGGTTGCTGGGGAGGCACGGCCTGCTCCTAAAAAAGGCTGCTGGGATGGTCGTTGTGAATGAGAGATTGGAGGGCTGTTGTTAGCTGTGTTAACGTTATTCGTGGATGGACAGGGCGGAGAGCATGTATTTTGGTAGTCTCTGGATGGTTCATTTGTGGGGGTGAATGGTAGGTTTTTACCTAGTTGTGCTGGGTTATGCTCCGTATCGGCTGGAACAGTTGCCTCGGCCACGGGAGTACTGGTCTTGTCTTGATTGAGTTTTGCTGGGGAAGTGTTGACATTGGTCGCGGTAACGTCTGGCGTGTCTGCGAGGTTCGTCTCTCGTCGTTGAGACGGTTGCAGGTTTACCGGAGGTATGTACACGGGTGGAAGTGGGACAGCTGGTTCGAACGGATGTGGTGGTGCCAGTCCTCTGTGATGTATATACTGATGTGGATTGAGATCTGTCGGAGTGGGGTCTCTGGGATATGTTCTCTTTTCGAGGTGATCAATTCTTTGTCTTAGCCGATTTAACTCGCCCTCATTTTCGAGCTTCTCGAGGTGTTTTACAATGGTCTCGAGACTTCCTGGGAACTTTTGTCCATGGGTAGATGGATGAATAGGCATTTCGTTTTGCGGGACAAGGTCTGGACTTTGTTGGTTTACTTCAAGTGATGCAGCAAGCTTCATTTTGAGGATTTTATTGGTTGCTTCCAGGTCTTTTATTTTTCTCTCAAGCACGATGATGTTAGCTTGTGCGAGCGTGAGTTGTTGGAGTTTGTCCTGTAAATCCAATTGCTGCTTGGACAGGATTTTTTCCCTCTTATCGAGATCCTTCTTTTGTTTAAGTAGGTCTTGTTCGGTATAGGTCTTCTTTTGGGCTGGGGCCTGCTCAGAACCTTGTTTTTGTTTTTGTGATCGACGGTTGCTGGGGTTGGGCATTGTGACAACTTCAACAGCTACTTCAACAGGTGGGGGTGGTCTTTCTACCAGGTTTGGTTCTGTTAGGTCAATTATTGTGGCATTTACAGCAATAGGGTTACTGGTCCTAGGTAGAACTGGTGTGGTTAAGGTGTTACAGGCACTGGGATGGAGAGTAGCTGAGTCCGTATTTTGATCACTGTCGCTGATAGGGTATGTAGATCGTACTGGGGAGTTCTGGCTGTTTGTGGATCGAGTGGGTTCGTTGGTGTGGACGTGGTCTTGGATACTTGTAGACCTATTGTGAGCCGTGGTTGGCGTGGTATGGGGATCTTCTGCTACGTTTGCTCTGGTAGGGATATTTGCATCATCGCCATTGAGCGGGGAGGGGTTGCCATGGGTCTCAGTTCCGAGATGACATGTAGCGGGATTGTCTATTGATTGGCGCTTCGGGTCGGTTTCGTCGTTCATATCCGTATCCTCGGATGATGAGTCGTCCCTATTGTTCTCTAGTTGCAAAAGTTCACAAGAGTTACATGTAAAGTCCAGATCGGGGTTAGTGGTACGCTGGGATATATCAGCTTCTGTCAGTTTTGCACACCTATAGTGTATCCAGGAAAGACATCTAGAACATTCAATACATCCGTCAACTGTTGGTAGCTGGCATATAATACATAGGAGTTGGTCTGGACAGGGCTCATGAGAAACCAACTCTGTCTGCAAGTGACAACGTTCAGCTCGAGCCTGGATTATTGACGCCAGGAGAGACGCTTCAGCAGATATGTTGGCTTGTGAGAGGTTCTGGTTCGAACCGGACGACGTGGAGGGGTTAATGATGTTTTGCGAAGTATCATGGTTTGAGGTCGTAGGTACATGTGACCTTGTGTTGGTAGATCTGGCTGTCGCTGGTGGACGCCGGTTAGAAGATACTGTGGTATTTTTAGGTCTGTTTTTGAATCTGTTTAGCTGAACAGGTGCTTGGTCGTTTTTGTTCGGTCCTATCGTCGATGGGCGCTTTGGTGGATGGATAGCTGGTCGATCAATCTCGATCGTGGGGTCAGTTACATGTAGATTATGTCGAGTCGTTTTCTGTTTATTCTGTTTATTTATCATAGGACTAGATCTCATGCACTGCACAGCATTTGCCAAGTGTAATCTAAGTTCCTGATCAGTTTCATTTGGATTGCAATTGTCCACGTATGCTTCTAGGTGTGGCATGAAGTCCAGTAGGAAATCCATGGCTAACCTTCCATTGATCATGGCACGGGTAGTGGTATTGTATATATTGATAGTGCAGGTCACACCGTCCTCTCTTTCAATTACCAAGAGTTTGTCAATGCTGGCACCCTGAGTGTCCTCTCGTACAATCTGCCTGACTATACTATATTGTGATGTTTTTGCTTTTGTTAGGTCCTGTATGGCTGCGTCGAATAGAGACAGGGTTGAGGTAGACAGCGTTACGACAATATTGCCGTTGTCCTTACATTCTATGCCGAAGGGAGGTCTCATGGTATGGGAATGTTTCTTTTCCAGGGCTTTTTGAGGATTAATTGCATAGTTCACAGTTTTGTTGGAGCTAGTATTGGACTTGTCGGGAATGTATTTGGGATTAACTTGTCTTTGTCTCCCACTGCGTCGGGGCTGGGTATTTTGTAAGGCCATTTGGGCAGGAACAGCAGGGCTTGAGGAAAATTCAGAGTAGATATGCTGTATGTTCTGGGTTTGCTGCCATAGGATCTAGATAAGCTATGTAGATCCTATCGTGGGTGCAGATTTCGTCACAGGAAGAATGGGGAGTTTTTTGCAGGGATAAAACGATGAGGTAGTTTATAGTTAGATTTTCAAGGTTTTCACGATAGCCAGCAACGTTGTGAGTATTAAAAGTTGATAAGAAACATGCAGGGCCTAGAATGGGCAATGCCTGTCGATTCTAGACCAAAGAATAAAATAGGCAAGTTCTTGGGATAAAATTTGCGATTGTTGGTTTATGGGAGTTTAACCCAGTATTTTACAGCTTGTCTCCGGGCATTGTATTCTGCCTCACTGGGTTGTAGCATGTAGGCCTAGGCCTACTACATGTAACTTGAACAAAGAGGAAAGATCCTACCTTGGTCTGGCAGAAGTTTTGGCGAAGATGACGGCGAATTTTTACCAGTGGTTGTCTAGATTTTTTATCCGTTGGACATTTGGAGATGCTCCTGTAGAATTAAGCAGTCACAGTTCTCGTATTGTAGGTTTAAATAATCTTGAGTCTCCAAACAAAGTTTTCAGTTTTCAATATTTCAAGATGGCGTCGTCTTTGTCTCTTGCCGGTCCGTGCATCAGCGGATCGCCGCGAAGCTCACCCGTGTCATGGTGGTTAGTAACAACTAGTCTAAAAACGATTAGAAACACAGCACCCGCGACTAAAAAGAACACACGTTGGATAAAAGTTCACACAGGTTACAACACGATAAGAGTTCACATAGGTTAAAACACCATACTGCTGTACAAGTCCGGGTTTTGCCAGGCAACGATCGCTAAAACGGGAGCAAGCTAAAAACACGTCCGATCGGTACGAGAGAGAGAGCAAGTAGGCCTCAGGCTCCTAAATAAAAAAAAACGTAATCTCTGCCAAAGACCAGAATTTTCTCGATTTTTTTCCGCCTTCGTTGCAACGATTAATAGAAAGCCGTTGATACCACTGGCAAGTATTGTATTTGTTCTATTTAGCTGCAAATTTTATTTCGATTCACTGCTCGATAACATGCCTCGCCGGGGCACTATTTTCGGGGCCTAGGCACTGCTTTCAGCAGGCAGAGAAAACAGCGAAATAAGCACCTCATGTGTAGAGGCGCGCACAGCTTAAAATTTTGACGGTAAAAGTTTGACAAGAAGTTGGTCACCCTGTAGCGCTTGAAATAAACTACTTCCTGTCGAAAGATGAATGTCTAACATTGATTAGGGAACCAGCGAGGTACAGTTTTGTTAATACTGCCGAACGTGTAAATTATTTAGGAGTCTGATGCCTACTACATCAACATTTTCTGAACGCATTTGACCAAACTGTGTTGGAAAATGGACTCTAGGTAAGGTATACACCGCTAAATTGGGTATCGTAGCTCAACTTATCTATTGTTTGGTGGGAATTCGCAAGATTCCATTCAATGTGGGGGTTGAGGTCGGGTGGAATCGTTTTATTAAGGGGGAGGGGGTATATTTGTTGTGTGGTTTTACTGATTAAAATCGGCTATTCGTGACATTTATCAGCCGTTTACTGTCTCAAGTCTGTACGACCAAGATATATTTTCAAGTTACACTCAATGGATTGTTGTTTTTTTTTGGTACTTTGTGGATTTACATCATCTGGTGCCTTGCTGAAATGCTAAAATGGTCGAAAATGCTGATTTCTGGTGAGAACGTGTGATCATTGTAATGTCCATATTTGTCTCAAAATAAACTGGCCGATATCAGCACTGATCCAATCAGTCTCACGGTATAACAGAATGATCAGAGACCCGGCTGAGGATGCTTAAGTTGTCAGATACAGGCATTACAGACTAGTTTTAACTGGATTATCCTCCATCTTTGGATTTTTTAACCTGCATCAGTGGCTATTTATTCACTCTCAGTGGAACTCAGAAACCTGAAATAATTGTCAAGTTTATGAGAAGTACCTGAACTCTGATGCCTGCAATAATAATACAATATCTGGTACAGAAAGATTCGTTTGACCCTGGCTAACGTCTGACATAAACCGGAAGGGTCATCCTGAATTTATATACCTGACATGGGGGGTGGGGACAGATTTTATAATATTATTTGCATTGTCCTCCTTTCGAATTGGCATTTTTTGGCATCTATTTGTAGAAGAAACATTCCTGGTTAATATATAACTAAATTCGATAGTTTCACGCTTCTGATTTTTTAGCAAAATCAAATTTAATTCACAAAATTGCCGAAAATGAGCGTTTTTAAGAGTATCGTATCGCAAAAATGACAATAATTCAATGGAAGGACCAACACGCTAGTAACAGGTTTCCGAATATGTAGGAATATATGGGTCATCCATTCAAGAACTAATCATAGCGTTTGTTATGGTATCTTTACAAATCCGGACCTGACCGACAAGTCCAGATGTGTGCTTTAGCTAGCCGAAACACAGTGTATAACCCTGTCCGGCTGGGATTTATTTATGACGAGCCATCTGTGCCCATTCTTGGCGTGATCGCACCGAGTCGACACGTGTGGTGAGATGGAGGTTGAGCATTTTACAATTTTCTGCGTGTTACACATCACTTTATGGAAGAAACTGAATGAGATAATGTTCTAGATTTATTTTGACAGATCCTGTGTCAAATTCAACTCCATAGATCATCTCGTTTTCATCATAATCGTGTTCATGTTAGAAATTTATTAAAACTCTGTCGAATTTTACAGTTATGAAGTTGATTGTATTTGTGGTATAGGATTTCACATTTTGGTCTGTATAGTATAAAAAAATAGAATGGTAGTTAATCAGATATGACTGGTACAGAGGAGATAAATATAAGTACTAAGAGGCGAATATTTAGGAACAAGTGTTCATGTCCTGAAATGAGACTGTCCGTATTTTTGTCGAGGGGATTTTTTCGACTGTTCGAGTTTTTGATGAGTTCCTGTCCGCATTTTTGGCGTGCATAGTAAAAAGCGAAGTGCAATTACTGTGAACATATACTATAGCAATGCCTAATCGGCACTGATACTAGTGTTCATGTGTAGGGCCGAATGATGACTTAATTATTCCAGTGGGTTTCATATCTCAGAACCCACACTACGGCACCATGATCCGTTTCATTTTCATGTTCTTATAGTTTTTAAATTGTTCTAAGAATACCAGAGGAAGAATCATTCCAAGAAATTTTCGTAGGCCCACAACCAGTCCGCGGAAGATCCACGAAGAAATCCGCAAAGCTCGCAAAGCCTAACATATTTCACTGCCATAAATGTCACTTTTTGACCAAATGGAGGTTCAACCTCCAGCGGCACAGGGACGTACATACTGAAGCATCGTACGGCTGTCCAATTTACAGTAGGCCATTCAAAGTGAAATGGTCCGGAGATACACACACCAAATATCGGAAATTCAATTTCCGATATCGGAAATTGCAATTCCCGATATCGGAAATTAGAATTTTCGATATCGAAAATTCAGTTACCGATATCGTAAATTGTCACTGCATTTCCGATATCGGAAATTGCAATTCTAGTTTTCGTAAAGCTTCCAGAGCTTTCATTTTCGATATTGGAAATTCAGTGACAATTCCTGATGTGGGAAATTCTATTTCCAATATCGGAAATTGATATTCCCGATATGGGAAATTCTATTTCTGATATCGGAAATTGTCACTGAATTTCCGATATGGGAAATTCTAATTCCCGATATCGGAAATTCTATTTGCGATATCGAAAATTAGAATTTCCGATATCGGAAATAGAATTTCCCATATCGGAAATTCGGAATAAAAAGCACTTTGGCTTGCCATACTTTAAGTGTGTCGACAGGGACAACACTTAAAGAGCAATCCCTGTGGACACACTTGAAGGGTTATTTCAACACTTTAGTTTTAAGCGTCTCCAAGTGTCTCAAAATGTTCAAGTGGAGATCATCTATGTCGTACGACCGCAATAATGTAATATACAACATCTAGGCTGACAAGTTGCTTTGCTTTTGAGATTTGGATTTTGTTTTTTATATCATTGCAAATTCTGAATATACCAAAACTACAGTGCTTACAAAAGGAACAAAGAAGCGATTCAAAAATTATCATGCAGACTGTACCCGGCCGGTATAGTATTTTATTTCTTTTCTTTTTTTACAAATTGTATTCCTTGCCAATGTCTCAGTATGTGCGAAATATTGACGCAAAGGACGCAGTACATTCGAGCCAGAAATCGTCCCCAGGTTGAGGTGCCAAAAATAATCCTTCCCAAAAATAAAATATTACCTATTAAAGAAACATTTTGACTGGCATATAGATCCACATTTTGTTATACACAGAATAGTTCCAAGACATTAAAGGGAACATAAACTCTGGTGAACCGTGCATGGCCAGTTAAAGCTTTTTCCTCATAGAATCCAAATCGTGTATCAGATATTTTTTGACAACTTTTTCAAAGCAGTACTAAACGTTTTAACTTCGTTACACTGGAACAACATAGAGGCCTCCATGTTTGAAGAATCGTGACGTCAGCGGACACTATATATTCTTCTGCCTCTGGAGGTAAAAACGCGCCAATTGGCAGAGGTGCAGTATTCGAGACCGTAGCTTACAGACATGAACGAGGATGATAGTGCGACGTGTCGGGATTACCTGGTACATTGTGACTGCCAAAGGGAGCAGCCCGGCATCGTAGAATATCTGCTAGAATCATGCCGTATTCTACGTCAAAGCTAATCTATAACATTGCCTCTGTTAGTCGGGGAACGGAGGAGTGTATGAAAACGACCATATGCGGCCATGTTATCTCGACGCAGAGAATGTCCGATGACGTAGGAGATTATCGGCACAACTGAATTTCACGCTTTCCCATTGGATAAAAATCCTGCCCAAAATAAACATGGCGGCGCCCCCAAGAAATTCCAAATCACGGTATTTTCTATGTTTGCGTCTGTCTCATTCATTGGAAAAAAATGAGAAAAAATATTTGTCACGATTTTTTTAATCTATCGGGACTCTTGTATAATTCCCGCGGTGTTTTACCGCAGAGTTTACGTTCCCTTTAAGTATCACGGTTCTCGAAGGACAGGGCCGTGAAGTACTACTGCAAAATCGCTGATTTTAGGTGAAGACGTCTATTTCTCTCTGTAAATATATTCATTTTACATTCGAACATAACAAAACTTGTCCCGGTCCCCAGCTACATACTTGAACAATCTCTTGGAACTTGATCAATCTATTGAGACAAAGCATAAAACTAATCCTGCATGGGTATGACTTTAATTTGCACTCTTAATATGTTTTCTGTTCGGTTCAACGTCTTCGAATTGCACGAAAGTATACACCAATTCACGGCCTTATCTGAAAATCACGATACTCGCTCGCTTAGAATTATTCGGAGTATAAATTTGTATCAATTTTTTTTTCCATAGGTCATATTTTTCATAGCTCCAATCACATCCTTTGGGTGGTACGCCATAGTAATATCGAAGGTTTAAATTTACGGGTATATGTATTTTCATTTTTTGATGAATGCATATTTATTTTGGGCGTCCTCGCAAATTCTACCTGTTAAAACATGTATAAATTTACATTATTGTTTAATATCCTGCAACACCAGGTTCAGGATATGCTGTACCGTATTTCTTGCCAATCTCAATATTTCTATATGCCGGTATTGGCGAAAATGTTATATTTCGTAATTTCTTCGTGCATGTAAAAAACTGCATCCACAGGTAATTTTAATTATTTTGTTTTATATGTTGTGCAGAACGGAATGTGTTCTCTCAATTTCGGTGTCGTCGGATGAAAATTTAATTACATGTGATTTACATTTACCGGTACATTTTTTCATATCTTGCAGAAGCAAATTCGGAAATTGCCGTACCTCGTGCCAATCTCGATATATTGGCACAATTTTGGATCTTGAATTTTCACCTTTTTAAAATGTTTAACTTGGATTGTGAAAGCATACATTTTCAAGTATAAATTGTATTGCCTTCCATCTTAAATTCCAAGTTCGGAATGTACCGTACTTGTCAATCCAGTGGTTTTCTCGATTACAACTTAGGGTGTCGACGTACTTGCTCAAGTTATACAGGCAATTTGTTTACAGGTTTTCGTATTTTAAATGCCGACTGGATGAGTTGACTTCATCTAAAATCCAAGTTTAGATCAATGAAATCTGCATGTTATACATGAAAGTCGTAGCCAGTTCCAAACATTAGATGATTAAGTTTCGTTGTGATCTAAGGCACTGGCAAACTGAAATCACAATAATTGCACCTGTAGAGGAGATCCAAATTAGAGATCTTCTCCATAGTGTATACCTACTTTTAGCCGGGAAAAAGAAGGAGAATGAGTGTAAAATGCAAGAGAAATTGGGGTCTTGCATCGTGACATGCAATATTTGGGCAATCATCTTTGTCCTGTAAGGGGCATCGATGTTGTCACTACTGTCTTTCCTTTGTTGGACGATTCATATTTCAGAAGGAGAGTGATATGTGTACAAATAACATCCATATTGTGCATGGAAAATTGGGTAGCACGTCGAAAAGTCGTACAGCGCGATTTTCTACCTCTTCACAAAGGCGCACTGTGCCACATCGAAAAGGGGCACAGTAGCAGTTATGAGTGAGCTTTGCATTTCGACCTCTGCTGAGAACGTGGAAGAAAATTACACGCTTATTTCTACATTTTAATAATGAAAACTAATACATGAATAAACATATGTCTTTTATGTGCTTATAAAAGTGATATTATATGGAGAAATATTCCATCCTTTCACAAAATTGCTTATATTTTCTTACCTCATATCGCTAGAGTGAAAGCATGCGACACTATAATAGCTGTTTTTGTCTGAATTTATTCCCATTACCTTGATTATTCAGTTATGGTCTAGAATTGTCGCCAACACATGATGGTCTCTTGTGCTTGTCTTCCTATCACCTTGGAATGTTGCCAAGATGACAATTGTTTTTGTGTGTCATCAGCGATTGCGTCAGGAAGACGTACAGTTCCATCGTCATAAATATATCACAGGCGGACAGGCTTACACACTGTGCGAAAACTGTTGTATTTTCATGGGGGTACATGTAGCAAAAATCGCATAGCGCGCAAAGTATTTGATGAAAACGCGTGAAATTTTTCAAGCTTCCGGGCAATTGAATGATGCAAGCCCATGTCTGATATCAGACTGATTGGATGAAATAACCCCACCTAATAGGCCTCAGGCTCCTAAATAAAAAAAACGTAATCTCTGCCAAAGACCAGAATTTTCTCGATTTTTTTCCGCCTTCGTTGCAACGATTAATAGAAAGCCGTTGATACCACTGGCAAGTATTGTATTTGTTCTATTTAGCTGCAAATTTTATTTCGATTCACTGCTCGATAACATGCCTCGCCGGGGCACTATTTGCGGGGCCTAGGCACTGCTTTCAGCAGGCAGAGAAAACAGCGAAATAAGCACCTCATGTGTAGAGGCGCGCACAGCTTAAAATTTTGACGGTAAAAGTTTGACAAGAAGTTGGTCACCCTGTATCGCTTGAAATAAACTACTTCCTGTCGAAAGATGAATGTCTAACATTGATTAGGGAACCAGCGAGGTACAGTTTTGTTAATACTGCCGAACGTGTAAATTATTTAGGAGTCTGATGCCAGTACGTGTTTAGCGCGCGGCTACGTGTATATCCGTTGCGGCGAGCAAATTTGTGCAGATTGTTTGAAATTCGGTCAAAGGTATTATTGAAATACGTATTGAGGAGTTGAACACCGCCAACCGCCAAATGTCTCAAGTTTAAGAGAACAAACAGCATTTGGGGGTATAGCGCCTCGTGATATTTCTTTGTACAGCACCAGGGTCTAATACAGATCGGTGGATTTAAAGGTAAAGTAGAACAACAACAACAACAACAACAAGGTTTGTGAAGTCTTGATTGAGACAGACCTCACTTTTCTCCCAACGCATGTTGCAGAGTGTTAACTAAGAGAATTAGCATTGGCTTGGCCGAAAACATCGGCTGGGGGAAGTCTAATTTACTTTGTATTGATTAATTGTTGTTGTTGTTATGGCCCGTAATCAGGTTTAGGATAAAGCCATTTCGAGCTTTTTTAGATCCATCGGGCTTTTTTAGCTTGATCGAGCTTTAAAAATGTCACTTTTACTCGTACTGATCAAGGGATGTCCAATTTCCGTGGCGAAGCTGGCGTTCACAGTTTGACCATGCTGAGCCAAACATGGGAGAAGTTCAAAACCGAAAGAATTTCCCTTGTTCACAATTGCGTTGTTGTTATATTTCATATCAAATTATTCTTATGATGCACAGTCAACAACGTTTCCTCACCTCCTGTATTGTCATCAACACTTTATATCTCCTCATAAAACGTCCAACTTGAAGCCATCATGGCGCCTCGTTTTCAATATAATCTGGCCAGCCCACGTGATCGGACATGCCAAAATATGGATTTTAAATTTTCCATAATTTGATATGAAATATAACAACAACGCAATTGTGAACAAGGGAAATTCTTTCGGTTTTGAACTTCTCCCATGTTCGGCTCAGCATGGTCAAACTGTGAACGCCAGCTTCGCCACGGAAATTGGACATCCCTTGATCAGTACGAGTAAAAGTCACATTTTTGAAGCTCGATCAAGCTAAAAAAGCCCGATGGATTAAAAAAAAGCTCGAAATGGCTTTATCCTAAACCTGGTAATTCAATTCAATTTTATTGTATAAAACACATCAAAGAGGTCGCATATAAGGACATAATCCATAACTGAACAAAGATACCCATATGTACATGTCTTTCTGATAATTATTCAGAAATCAGATCTACCTACTCAGAAATCGTAATGATATCATATCCTCCCGTCGAATCGACACACCTAACGGTACACCAAACTGAAGAATGATAAGGACTCCTGTAATTTGTCCTGTATACTTGCGAAGTTTCCCGTGTGTGCCGCTAATAAGATCGGGCAGACATTCAAGTTCGCCGGGCAAAACTTTCCAAAGTTATTTACAAATTATGCAAACAACTTCATATGGCTAAGTTTAATAGCTGTCCATAGGGAAGATCATGTGTCATGAACACACACTGTTACCGAATGTACCGTATACTTTACGATAGACCCATTTTGAAGTTGATTTATTACATATCATGTTTCAGTGTGGTATGATTAGTCCAATACAATGGGTGACTGACAGCCTTTCTTTTATTATTTGGATGTTCGATTGGGCTGTACAGTCCCATTGATAACGAAGTCAAGTGCAGGTGCAGAAATGTAGCGAGAGCAAGCTACATATTTACCGGTAAGTAGAAGTTGGAAGTCTGAGTATGCAATATAATTGGTCCATATTTAATTCACTGAACATAAACACACTCAGTCATAAATCGCGTATCCACGCGTCGTGATAAATAAAGACTCAAAAAAGTAACTACACAAAGTTCACGTTACGACACAAAGTTCACGGACGATACAAAGTTCAAGAACGACACAAAGTTCACGTAAATTGTCACTGGAGTTTTGTAGTAATCCATCATATTCCAAGTTCACGTAAATTGTCACTGAAGTTTAGTAGTAATCCATCATATTCCAAGTTCACGTAAATTGTCACTGAAGTTTAGTAGTAATCCATCATATTCATCCGAATCAGCACATAAATCTGCAAACACAACCACTGACCATATTGGTATCTCCAGTCGAGGTCATCGTGACACAAGTACATGTAATTTCAGACAGTTAGTAATATCCAGGTTGTCTGTAGTTGTCTCTCAGTACAAACAGCAACATGCTGTGCTGGTCACTGGCTAGTGTGATCTGTCTATTGTCCAGTGCTGGGGGACCTAATATAACCAGTGCAAGGCATGACCAGGTCATAAAGACCAGGCCACTGCAGTACATAAATAACTATGTTCCAATAGGGCAGTATAGAATCACTTAGCCAAATGTTTTCAGACTGAAAAGTATGAAAAATAATTCATAGCGAATAAAATAAATAAATAATTATTCGTAGCTTAAATTTATCATTTCAATTTAATCATTATCCAGTCATATCGCGCTTACGTCGCGACAAGAAATCTTCCTCTAGAAAAATAGGAGATTTTGAGAAAATAAATGACTGACAAGCACACTCACCAGTATGAATGAATTGCTCGTGTTTCAAGGCACAAAATAACACCACCCACACATCTGAACCACTCTACGTAAAGTTCCACGGAGACAACAAACTGTCACATGTTCCAGAGCACCGAAAATCCGTCCAAAAATGGCGAGTATGGCTTCACACTCGTGTCACATGGTGTACATAAACGCACGTGTACAGAAAGGGACCTTTCAAGAATTACCAAAAAGCGAGCACAAAACTTGCGCGTTAGTCAGATAATTTGAGAAGACCCCGTATCTCAGAGTATCACATGATTCGTTCACACGTGTTGGTGTGTGCATACGTCACTTCCCTTCATATGCCAAAGTAGAAGGCGCCTAATTTTTTTACGCTGATCGGACAAGATTTATCTGCCTTTGGCTTAATGAGAGATCGATGGATGCCTGGAGTGTGCCATTTTGTGGATCTAAGCTGCACGGATACATTCAAACCGGTCAGTAATCATGTCAATTAATTATTGCATCACAATTTGACAATTTCTGAAGTCCGAAGCCCTGCCTCTTGAAACAAGACGGCAGCCTATGTGACTGTGATACGGACATGGTAGACATCAACATATTAAAGGAGGACGTATTCCAGTCACATTATATTGGACTAGTGGTATGATATGATATGATATATGCGATATTTATCATATTAGATACATGATAGTCGTGCCCACAATACAAACAAACAAACAAATAGAACAAACATGTGAGCCAGTGAGGGGCACTCGCTCACGTGAATAACAAGAGGACTAAAGCTGTAAAGCCTACTTTATCTTGCAATAACAATTAATGAGACAATCGAAGGATATGTTCACTTACGATAACAATATGATAGGACAGAAGAATATACTTTCACTTTCATTAACAATATGAGAGGACTGAAGAATTAATACCACAAGTTAGGCCAGTCGATGCACCAGAATTCTGGGTGGTATTGAAAAACTTTTTTCTCCTGTGTTTTCATGAATATACATAATCAGCAAGGCAAAAGTATGAAAGGCATAATCAAAATTGGATAAATTGCCACTCCATACTCTCTCGGTCCACAAGTGTTGTCTGTCCGTGTTACACAGGAACTGTTCAATCGATATGTCAACTGGTCAAGTGTGACATTGGAACAGCCTTGTACATTATGCAAGTCAGAGTAATTAATTAACCAATCAAAACAATACAACTTCCTCTATAATTTCTCTTGCATTTACAATGAGGGAGGACTGACAGACATGTTCAATTGCAACAACAGAAGTGGGCTGAAGGATAGTTTCACTTGCATTCATAGCACAGGAATAAGCAGGATAACAAGAGAGGACTGGAGGATATCTATAGGCTCCTTTTTGTTTTAAGAGAGATTGATGGATTGTTGTACGGACGTCAATTTTCATAATTTGGCTGATGGATGATTTTTTTCCCAGACCATGTACCTTCATATCATAAAAAAATGGTGTTCTTCAACAACTCTTTCGTTTTCACGAATGGTTTTTTTTTTAAATAAGCCATTTTTCCAAAGTAAATTCTGGTAAACTAAATGATATCAATCATCTCTTCTCTGTACCCATCCTCGCTGAAACTAGGGGTACACATGTAAGTTACGTGCCAGTGAAAACATTGTGACCAGAGCGATATGGTTTCATAGCAGTGACATCTTCACCATAACGGTAGCATATGGACCATAGATGGTTGTGTGTCTGGTCTGGTACAGCTTTGGTACCATTACGGTGAAGATGTAGTCAACACTATGGTACCATACTGCTCTAGATACAATGCTTCCACTGGAGGGGAAATTTAAGAAAGGAGACAGAAAATCTGAAAAATCTGGAGTACTTTCTGCATGGCAAATCTTTGATTGAAAAATTAAATTTACTGATGGTAATCTCTTTAGTGTGAATCTATCTGATTATTCACATTTTATGAGGTCAATCCTTTTTATCCAGCAGTGGTCCAGCAAAGATTTGAATCACTTTGAAGATGTTTTAAATGAACAACGAGAGTTTTGTAACTTCAACGAAGTAAAATTAAATTATGTTTAAAAGGCACATTTTTGGATCATTTAAGATTATTTAGGAACATTCTGAATGAATGGAAGAGTAAACAATTATGAAAGAGTACCGCGCTCTCCCATATATCCTCCTGCGCTGCGTTCTTTGATGAAATGTTCCAAAGGTTGTAGGGGTCTTCCGGATGGTTTCCACCAGGCTGGTCCCAATCTCTGAACAATGATGAGAGAGAAGTTTGTCCAGAGTAGACATTATGTGGAAATGTAAAGATATGATGGCCAACTCTTGTACCTAACACAAGACAGCGCTCTATGGAATTTGCAATTTAAAATTCTGCACAGATTTCTCCCCAGTAATAGTTTATTGATAAATGAAAATAACATGCAACATAGGGAGAACTATATTATTCTTAATGAAATGACCATTGTTTTTTGGGCCCCTATGAGGTTTAAAGCTGTTAGCAGTTGAACCAGGTCAGTTTTTACTAAAGCCTTACTTGATGGGGAAAATGGCGTGGTAACGTAGCCCAAATATCCAACAAGAGCTTTTCTGTGTGGGCTATATCTGAAAGTACCATTGTGCAATGTACCGCTATGCGATGTATTAATGAAAAACACGATATTCATGAAAATAGACACAAGAAATTATCCATGGACAATGGCATGCTACTGAATGTTGGATCTGATGCTTAGTATTTAGCTAGTATGTATATACTACGTACAGCCACTGTACTTTACATTATCCAATGGTTCCATATGATCAGTCGTATTTATATATTCAGAACATAGGGAAAAACAATTTGGACGATAGCAAGATACTGGCTGTCGAATCTGACGCTCATATGGTACCATCATGTAGGTACTGTCGCGTAGTATATGTGTTCTAAGTTTGGTGACTTAGATATTAGACAATAGCTAGCCACTGAATGCCGAATGTGTCGCTCATATGGTACCATCTTATAGGCATTGCTTCGTAGTATACGTGTGCAAAGCTTGGTGGCCCAAAACCACTCGCAATGGCAGAATACAGGGGAAACAATTTGGATGACGGTTAGCTACTGGCTGTCGAATTTGACGCGCATATGATAACTTCATATACATGCAGGTATTGTCTCGTAGCGTTTGTGGCTCAGTCGTAATTATATGCTCAGAACACAGGGGAAAACAATTTGGACGATGGTTAGCTACTGATTGTCGAATTTGACGCTTTAATAGTACCCTCCTGTAGGTGTATTACATGTGTAGCAAGTTTGGTGGCTCTGAACCACTTGCAAGGGTGTCAACGGGCTCTATCTGTGAGAGACATAAATACGGACCTTTCAGGCTAGCTACTGTATGTCGAATCTAACGTTTATGTGATACCATCATGTAGTCATTGTCTCGTTTTATATGTGTACCAAGTTTGGTGGTTTTAAACCACTTACAAGGGCAGAACAGAGAGAAAAACAATTTGGACGATGGCTAGCTACTGATTGTCGAATTTGACGCTTTCTTGGTACCATCCTGTAGGAGTAGTACATGTGTTACCAAGTTTGGTGACTCTAAACCACTTGCAAGGGTGTCAACTTCCTCACTAAAATCAGGAGTATCTCTATCCTAGATATAGCTCCTGGTACGCTTGGGAAATGTATCGCGATCAACGACAACACAGTGGTAGATGTCATCCAATCAGCAAAAGGAACATCCTGCACATTTTGACCAATCAGACCACTTAAGTACCGCGACCATGGGGACCGTGACAACAGATTCGAAAACACCATAGCTTGTGCGATACCCAGTGGCAGATGAACATGAACCTTTTCCACAAGCATGAACATTAATAAATATGAAGGGAACAGTTTAACAAAATCTATTTGAGGACAAAATAAACCCATTTATCTACCATCAAACGTCCAGGAAGCCAGGCAAATGTAGGAAACGCTGAAACTCCAACGGCGGTCCGCGATGTCATTGTATCGAACCTTACCTTCTCAATGAAGGATTTGAGTTGGATTGAAACGCACTCATTTCTATAAAATTTTACTGGTCTATCCATTAATATTTTATTGTTATGCGTGCTCGGATTAAATATTTTACATTCGGTATCAGCGAATAGTTTAGCAGCAAAAGTAAAACCCAAACGTATGCTATCATCAGCGCAGTTTTTCTAGATCACGTAACTGGAACGTGGGTAGAACGCGGATTGCTATGCAAGTTGGTCAAGGGTTCGCCTTTTTCTCACAAATGGAAACCTTGACGTGGTGAAGGTGTGGTGTCAACGGACGCTATCTGTGAGAGACATAAATACGGAAATTTCAGGCAAGCTACTGAATCTCGAATCTAACGCTTATATGATACCATCCTGTAGGCATTGTCTCATATTATGTGTGTACCAAGTTTGGCGGTTTTGAACCACTTACAAGGGCAGAACACAGAGGAAAACAATTTGGACGATGGCCAGCTACTGATTGTCGAATTTGATGTTTATGTGGTACCACCATGTCATTGTGGGTATTGTCACGTAGCATTTGTTTTCCAAGTTTGGTGGTTCAGTCGTATTCATATAATCAGAACATAGGAAAAAAACAATTTGGACAACGGCTAGATACTGAATGTCGAATCTGACGATGGCTGGGCACCATCCTGTAGGTGTAGTATATGTGTACCAAGTTGGGTGGCTCAAATACGTTCAAGAGTGTAAGCGGACGCTATCTCTGACAGAGAGACAGACAGATCGACATACGTACGGGCATTTCATGCCGGTTCTTTTAATAGTGTAGACAACTTATTATGCCGATTGTAAATAAAAATATATAAATAAAAAAAATATGTATCAACAAAAAGAGTGATTCAGTGTTTCGTTTAGTAGCTCTGAGAATACATTACGATATTTCAATCCAACACTGAAGTATTAAGCAGTGTCACGACGGTCGCACATAATTTCTTCCTCTGAAGAGCTGTAATCGTCAAGAGATTATGTGGCTATATTTCATCATGTTCATTGGCTGATTAACGCGGAGTCCAGGTGGTCAGCGTGCGGTCAATGATATTTTGATATGGCTACATTTTATTGGTTGATTTAAAGAAGAAAGAAAAATATTGTGAAAGGAGAAAAAAAAATGTTCGCCTTGTGACAGCACGGAAAACGAAAGAGAAAGAAATTGACGAAGAATTGTTGTGGTTAAAGAAGACGAAACAATTGTGGGACTGCCGAAGAAAAAAGATTTTCTTTCATTATTTTTATTTTATTTTTCTGCTAAGAATTATTTTTCACCATATCGTTTTTGTGGATTCATAGTTTTCGATGACATTATTCTTAGGCAAAATAATCTAGTAGTTGAGATGAGACGTGTAAACTGAATTACCGAATATTTCTCCTTTAAGCCACTTATAACAGACGATTGTTGTGTTTCATTTTAGTGAGACTGAATTGTCTGTCATAATTGAGAGGACAATGGAAGCCTTATCAGTAAAACTGGAACCTCTTGATCAAGTGACAGGATCATTGGTGCAAGATGATGGGATAACGTACCGGCATTCTACAAATGAATCTATGGAAGAGGGAGATGTAACATTGAAGTCAGAACCAACAGCCCAATGTGCGGTGAGAGAGCAACAATGTGGGGTTGAGCAGGATCCATGTGAAGAATTACCGGTAAGCTGGCAAAAACACATTTGTCGATTAGATTAAAACCAGATCTACAAAAGCCTTTACCCATTCTACTTGTCACTCATGAAGATCTGGCATCAACACCCTCGTTTCCATGTTCTAAGTACTGACCAATGTATGTCTAAAACGTCAAGCTTAGGTCACAACTACGTCATGTACGTGGGAATGATAGGTTGACCTCGTGAAGGGGGAAGTATCTTCTTGATTTGATCGATATATCTAAATTCTATTAATCTTAACAGAATATTCTCACGGTTTCTAGAGAATAGAAATATTGATCCGATGAACTAAGATAAAATATAGAAGATGACTTTTGCATATACCGTAAACTTGTTGTACCCTCCACACAAAGTGAGACGGGCCAGACATTTAACCTTGATCTGCCGACTGCTAGATCTTTCAAAACAGAAACCCGGTTCTTGTTCCGGAATCTTAAACATGTAAAATCATTGACATGCGAGACGGGGAGCGTTATTGTCCTCCGCCACGAAAATGCTAGCCGTCCGTCCGTTCTTTCATCCACCCATCCGTCCCACATCTAGTGAACGCGGTATCTCTAGAACAGTTCGCCCAGTTGACTTCAAACTTGAAAAGTTGCTTCACATCAGTTAGACGGCCATTTTGTATTGATTTTCATTGAGGTAGTATGTAATTCAAGATTGTCATTGACATCTTGGATTCCGTCCATCCTGCATCTTGTGAACACGATATCTTGAAAACAACTCAACAAATTGACTTCAAACTTGAGAAGGCGCTTCACATCAGTTAGACGGCCATTGGTATTGACTTCCTTCAGGTAGCATGTAATCCAATATGGCTGCAATTGACCATCTTGTATTCCGTCTGTCCTGTATCTTGTTAACGCGGGAACTTGAGATCAATTTGTCCAATTGACTTCAAACTCGATAAGGTGCTTCACAGTATGCAATCCAAGATGCCTGCCATTGACCATCTTGGATTCCGTCCGTCCTGTATCTTGTGAACGCGGTATCTCGAGAACAACTTATCCAATTGACTTCAAACTTGAGGAATTGTTTCACATTAGTAGACGGCCATTGGTGTTGATTTTCATTGAAGTAGTATGTAATCCAATATGACTGCCATTGGCCGTCTTAGATTTCACTCAACCATATTGTACCCATCTGTGTTGTTAACGCGATATCTTGAGATCTATAACACCCATCGATTTATAAGCTCCACCATCCAAAATTCCATAAACAACTGCAGATTTACATACCAGTGTTACACCATCCATCACTGCTTCGCAAACCTCCTCAACTTTCCTTAACAATTCCAAATGAATGTCCATATCCACATACACGTTTCCACTTTCCGAGTTACATTTAAGGATATATTTGAAGCATAAATGCTGTATGCTCTCAAACAGAGCAGAGAACCTGCTATCTCCTCAGCTTGTTTTGAGATCTGGTTTCAATCACATGCAACAACAGCTTTTGGATAGGGTTCTAAAGATTCATGGTGGTGTGTGCTACAAGTTTATATTTAATTCACAAAGTCTATGTGGTTTCGAAGATACATTTAATAACTGACCGTATTGAAGTGGAAAGAAGTGTCGATATAAAAATAAGGCTGATTATGTTTTCTGTTTGAATTAGTCTTTTGTCAAGAAGTGTTCTGATGACGAGCAGACACGTGTCGATGATTTCCTCTCTGATAGACCTTTTCCGGTGGCTATGTACATGATAAAAGTCAAGACATCAGAGACGACAAAACTGCTCAACGAATCTTTAAGATTTTGGAATCCAGAAACGGACAATACAGGAGGAAGGACAGCTGACAGAGTTCATACTTGTGAAAAGCCATGCAAATGTTCGTTCTGTCTAAATAGCTTTTCACAGAAAGGTGGCATAAGAAATCATGAGATAACACACACTGGTGGAAAGCCATACAAATGCTCACTCTGTCCATATAGCTGTTCAAAAAAAGTAAACCTAAGGAAACATGAAAGGACACATACTGGTGAAAAGCCATATAAATGCTCTCTCTGTCTATATAGCTGTTCACATAAAAGGAACCTTAAGGATCATGAAAGAACACACACTGGTGAAAAGCCATACAAATGCTCACTCTGTCCATATAGCTGTTCACAAAAAGCAAACCTAAATAAACATGAAATGATACATACTGGTGAAAAGCCATATAAATGCCCACTCTGTCCATATAGCTGTTCACAAAAAGTAAGCCTAAAGAAACATGAGAGGACACATACTGGTGAAAAGCCATATAAGTGCTCATTCTGTCCATATAGCGGTTCACATAAAGGGAGCCTCAAGGAACATGAGAGGACACATACTGGTGAAAAGCCATATAAATGCCCACTCTGTCCATATAGCTGTTCAAAGAAAGGGGGCCTAAAGGAACATGAAAGGACACATACTGATGAAAAGCCATATAAATGCTCAATCTGTCCATACAGCTGTTCAAAGAAAGGGGGCCTACAGAAACATGAAAGGACACATACTGGTGAAAAGCCATATAAATGCCCACTCTGTCCATATAGCTGTTCACAAAAAGTAAGCCTAAAGAAACATGAGAGGACACATACTGGTGAAAAGCCATATAAGTGCTCACTCTGCCCATATAGCTGTTCACAAAAAGGGAGCCTCAAGGAACATGAAAGAACACATACTGGTGATAAGCCGTACAAATGCTCAATCTGTCCATATAGATGTTCAAAGAAAGGGAGCCTGAAGGAACATGAAAGGACACATACTGGTGAAAAGCCATATAAATGCTCACTCTGTCCATATAGCTGTTCACAAAAAGGGAGCCTCAAGGAACATGAAAGAACACATACTGGTGATAAGCCGTACAAATGCTCAATCTGTCCATATAGATGTTCAAAGAAAGGGAGCCTCAAGGAACATGAAAGGACACATACTGGTGAAAAGCCATATAAATGCCCACTCTGTCCATATAGCTGTTCACAAAAAGTAAGCCTAAAGGAACATGAGAGGACACATACTGGTGAAAAGCCATATAAGTGCTCACTCTGCCCATATAGCTGTTCACAGAAAGGAAACCTTGGGCGACATGAAATGACACATACTGGTGCAAAGTCATAAAATGCTCACTGTCCATATAGCTGTTCACAGAAAGGGTACGTAAAGGAACATGAGAGGACACACACTGGTGAAAAGCCATATAAGTGCTCACTCGGCTCATATAGCTGTTCACAGAAAGGACACCTTGGGCGACATGAAAAGGCACATATGGCCCATATAGCTGTTCACAGAAAGGACACCTTGGGCGACATGGAAGGACACATACTGGTGCAAAGTCATAAAATGCTCACTCTGTTTATATAGTTGTTCATAGAAAGGACACCTTGGGCGACAGGAAGAACACATACTGGTTCAAAGCCATAAAATGCTCACTCTGTCCATAATATAGCTGTTCACACAAATGGAACATAAAGAAACATGGAAAAAACCTTAATGATGGAAAATCATATAAGTGTTGACTCTGTCCATATTATAGCTGTTCACAGAAAGGGAACCATAAGATACATGCTTATGAAAACCATAATCCTGCTCCATGTAGCTGTTCAAAGATAAGACGCCTACAGGAACACAAAATAACGCATAATAATGAAAAACCATGGAAATGAGGCTTGCATAGTGTGCGTTCTGGCTTTGTCGTATTCATTTTATTATGGATTGTTTAACAGCGAAAAATTCTGGATCGAGATATGTAAAAAAACCATGCTGAAATACACACGAAAATGCCAAAAATGGAGGAAAAGTCCAATGTTCCATGTCAAACACGGTAATATTGGTTACACGTATGTACGTTGCAGACTTTCACTATCAACATGTGGACCTAAAGAGAACATGCAACAATATTACGCACATTTCACGGTACCTACCAGAGGAAATTTTGGAGAAGCGCAAGGGCGTATTTGAGAGATGTTTCAGCCTCGAGATGGAACACTATAGGTCCAAATGGGGTGTCAAATTGAAGTACTCGTGGACTGGTGGGTTGTGCCTACGGCACGCATACGCAGTGCTAAAACGTCATGGGAACGGACGTTTCGGGCTCGAGATGACCCACTATTGGTCCGAATGGGTCGTATAACTGAATATAACTGAATTCTTGATTGATGAAAATATGCTCTCTGGACTAATGTTGTATTTTTAGGCATTTTAGGGAAGATTTTCTCGTCATGAGAATATGACACCTCAAACAAAAATCAGACTTGATACTTTCAAATGAGCAATCTTCCAAATATCTTTGCGAAAATATAATTTTGTTTTCAGGTGACATTTTCGTTACAAGAGAACATTTTCCTTATAAATGCCTCAGAAATACAAAAATATGCCAGGGAGCACATTTTGATGAAATGTAAACTCATTTTCATGCAACTGATAATCGTAATTGTTTCGAGACTGATATTTTAGTACATATTCTTCAAGCAAAGTATGTTTTTGCAGGTTTTGGATTGAAAAAAAAAAAAAACCAAAACAGCTTCATTACCTCCACACACAAAGTTTTTCGTATTTAAACATCACACATCCTTCATATAATTGTACTGAAAATAAAACCAAAAATAGTTGTTTTGTATGTATATCATGTTTCATGTTGGGTTTATCAAACGAAGATTTCGAAAAATGTACCCAGAAGAACATTTTTAGTAATTTCCAGGGCGAATTTTCTTCGCAATTAATGGAAAGAACGGCCCTTTCACAATTCAATTTTATTGACATAATTTTCAAAATTTCTTCTTACAACAGAATGAGAAATCTCTCTAAAATGGTTCTAGACTCTATGAAATGAAGTCATTTTTTTCCGGAGCAGGGTTTCATCCAGTGATGATTTGGGAACCAATTTCGGCTCTTTCAAACAAAAAGACCAAAGCTCTTCCTCCCCCGTTATCACAAAAACAAAAAATCCAATGTAAATTAATTAAATGTGCGTGAAACGATATTTTATCTCATTCAAAAGATGGAAGTCAGTCTTGATATTGGGGCTGGGAAATGGCTCTGATAGCATATCTGAGCCCACGGCTGGTATAACAGTGGTGCTTTCTGATCTGTTTTCTGAAGTTTTATTTGTGACATAAGAAAGATTCATTTTAGTCGCTTGACTAGTAGTAGGCTCAAACCCGCCTATTTGTGAGTATATACCAAGCAGCTAAATATGACTGGTTTACTGTACATGATTACTCTGTAACTTGTTTTCTTCAGTCACTTGGTATATATTCACAAATTGGCGCTAGGACTATGCACAGTGTGAACTGCTCTCAGCAGATCAGACTTCACATAAGACAGGTAGTCAGTCACTACCGGACAATGAAGACAGTATTGTCTTTGAAAGCTTGTAAATATATTAATCATTATACCTCCCGCAACGAAGTTAGGATGAGGGTATACTGGAATCGGCTTGTCCGTCGGGGCGTCCGTCTGTCCGTCTTTCTGTAGACACAATTTTGTCCAGACTACTCCTCCTACGATTTTGCCTCTATTTTAATGAAACTTTACATATGTGTTATCTTTGGCTTGAAGATGCGCATGCCCTATTTTCAAGGCGAAATTTTTATTTTTGACATATTTATGACGTTTTGAACTTGATAGAACTTTGCCATTTTCAGGATCTATTCCCATGTAGAGACTATTTTGTCCGGACTACTCCTGGATATTGCTTCTATTTTAATGAAACTTTACATATGTGTTACCTATGATTTGAAGATGTGCATGTCGTACTTACAAGGTGACGTTACAATTTTTGACATATTTATGACGTTTTGAACTTGACAGAACTTTGCCATTTTCAGGATCTATTCCCATGTAGAGACTATTTTTTCCGGACTACTCCTAAGATTTTGCTTCTATTTTAATGAAACTTTACATATGTGTTTCCTATGCCATTTTCAGGATCTATTCCCACGTGTTTTTAGTGTAATCAACAACTCCTACTATTTTTATTAGAAGGTTCTGAAACTGTGTAGACATGTTTGAAGATTTGCATCTCCTATTTGTGACATGAAATATTAATTTTTGTCAAAATTATCCAGATTTGGAATGACCAGTATACTATTGTTTTGATACTGTATTGACATATTACTCAGAACGGGTGTCATGCAGGGCGGGGGTATCTCAGTTATCCCTTAGGATAACAGTTAAAACTATTTGAGCTAGCTATATATATAGCTAGCCTATCTAATTCCGCTTAACACTATGAGTCAGAGTTTGGCCTGATTCGCTCTACATGACCAATGTTGGATCTTCCGTACCATAGTTGGGTTATCTCGTCCTTTCCTTGACTTATTATTTATCTATTTTAAATCGGTAGCTCAGGGACTAACGTTGGTAAATGAAGCGCCATTGGAATCGTAATTCCGAGATAGTCTGGAGATATTATAAGTCATTCTCAGCCGTATGTGTGTCTGAATGAGCCGAAACCGCGGATAAGCTTCTCGGTCATCCCTGCCTCGACGTTTGATGTTATTGGTCGCTCATACCTTTCTGGCGAAATTTTACTAATCCTAACCCGGACACCACGAGGAATTCTTCAGTTCTACAGCCAGGAAGATAAAATTACATCTTATCGTTGTGTCCAATAGATAGGGAAATTGTCGTCCTCTGGTATGGTCGACATGACTAAAAGCGGATTTCCTAACCGATAGAAACCGAAATCGACCGTTCTGTTGTATTTTGCTGAAACAGGTAACTGGACAACTCACTTGCCTCCTCCTGTATTTTGTTGAGTTTGCATTCTCTTGTTAAACACAGCAGAAATTAAATTGGTATTTTATATAAGGATGATGTCGCGAATACAGGCGCACAAATCCAATGTTTTGTAGCAGCAACTTCACATTTTGGGATATTCCATATATTTAAATAATGTAGAGAGTTGGTGAAGATAATTGAGTGATAATAAAAATATATATATATTTGCTAATAATATATCTTTTATTATATCGAAAAAGGCTTCTTAATATAAGAAGAATGTATTCTGTCAAAGAAATCTAAAACCTAGATTATACGCGAACCCTGTTCCACTGTCACCTCACCTCCACTCAATCGGAAAGTGTGGGGAATTATTCATTTGAGAATGATTAACTACATAAAACGATAATCGCAACACGAGAATTTTATTTGTAATATGCTTAACTTCTGCTTTTATGGATAAGTGAATCGAGGGAATATGGGTATGATGAGTTTAAAGGACCATCCAGCCAAGTAGTGTATCTGACTTAAATATAGACTTCACTGTCTGGTATGTTGTGATGACGTGTAAGAATGGTTCTGTTAGTTTCTGTCGTTATTTATTAGCTCTCCGGCTTATTAGGACACGCTTTTCAACAGGTGATAGTGAACTAACAGTCCTATAAATGTTTTTTCCGTGCACAGTGAAGATTGAGCTTGGTCAGTGACACTGTGTATGCAGTACACTTACTATTAAGTTTCACACTTTGCTAAAAGTTGAGTTCAGATGTCGTATGGTAAGGTACATGTACATGTGAGTGTAGGCAGAACAGCTACTGTTACATTTCACGCTTCGCTAAGCCGAGTTACGATGTTGAGTAGTCCTATTTACTCAGTAATTTACACTTAAACTTAATTTCAAAGTTTGTTAACCACTTTACCTCACAAAACTCAACATAGTTCACAGATCCAGTCTAATTGGGGATCTCACACTTCGCCCGGATCTTGTAGTATGAAAGGTTGTGGATGCCGTCTGTATCTCGCCTCTGGGATATGCTGGAGAGGAGGGGAAATCATCTCTGGTCCGCAAAACACGGCTCGAGCTCGTGTAATTTCAGGGGAAGGCTCTGCAGTTCTTAGTAGATGACGTCTGTTCCTTCGAAGAACACTGCTTGTTGCTGACTGGACTATATAAGACCTAGGACAGGCATAATACTCAGTTACTATTGCAAGGTTCCACTCACCATTTTGTCTAATACGAACACCATCGTTCACGTCCAACTTAGTCAACGGTTTTCCCCCTCGGTCATAGTACCGGTAGTACTTTTGTTTCTGGTGTACTTTAATAAGTTCTGGTCGAACATCTGTCACAACATTAGGTTGTAGCAGATGTGTAGCTGTAGGGAGTTTTGACTTCTACTGTTTAGAATATGAGCAGGGGAGTATATTAGATCAGTTACTGGGGGTGTTTCTGTATTCCAGCGATGCCATGTATGGGTGATCGGCTTTCTTCAGCAGCTTTTTTGCAGTCCCAATCGTTCGCTAACTCTTACCATTTGACTGCGGATACTTAGAACTAGATTTCACAATTCTAAATTTCCATGATTGTACGAACTGTTGTAGCTCACGACTAGCAAATGACATATTATCTGCTATCAACTCATCTGGAATATCGTTCCGCGCAAAGAGAAATTTCAGTTGAGTACAACTACTGCGCCACCAGTCTTATGTTTCAGCAGGCAGACCTCTGGAAACTTGGAATAATAATCCACAACACACAGGTAGTCCTGTCTCCTGAGTTCGAACAAGTCTACACCTACTTTTTGCCAAGGGCGGTCTGGAACTTCATGGGGCATGAGAGGTTCCTTTTGGTTGTTCCTACGATACTGGGCACATTTGCTGCAGCGCGCCACATTGTCTTCTATATCCTGAGAGATACCGGGTCAGAAAAGTATATCACGTGCACGTGCCTTGCACTTTTCTATTCCTAGGTGGCTCTCATGCACATTCTCAAGGATTTCATCCCTCATTCCGGCAGGAATTATAAGCTTGTCACCATGAAACATAAGTCCTTCAGCTTCATGAATTTGATCCCTCATGTTCCAGTCGTACCTGACACGCTCAGGCACATTTCGTTTCTGACATTCGCCAACCAAACTTAGCCAATCACTGTAAGTCAAAAAGGCAGTCATCATCCCTTGTGGCATGCTGCGTTTCACAGTTTCTCTGGAGTCATGGATAGGGTCTTGACTAGACCATGCACTATGACCTACATATCGGGTACAAAGTCTTGGTCAACTGATTCATCCTGAAGGTAGGCACGTGATAATGCATCTGTGACATGCATTTGTGGTCCTGGCTTGTAGACAATATCTACTGAGTACTTGTGTAATCTGAGAAGCATCTGGAGCCGCAGTGATGCCTTACTCAGACTCTTTCTACTGATCATCTCCATTGGCTTGTGATCTGTTTCAATAACCAGAGTTCTGCCATACACATGTACTCAGTGAAATTCCCACACGATAAGATAATCTATAACAGTTTTTGCTCGATCTGCGCATAATTTTGCTCGGTTTTTATGAGTGACCTTGACGCATAAGCCACTGGGTGACCTTGTTGGACGAGGCAAGCTCTGGACCAGCTTTCGACGCATCGGCCTGTATCACAACAGGAGAATGACCATCAAAGAACTTCAGTGTGGGCGCACTAGTCAAGGCTAGCTTGATTTTCTCGAATGCACTGTCCCGTTCACAGTCTCTGTACAAATCAGTGTCATTTTTCAGGCGGAAGAGGTCCTGTGAGAATAGATAGGTTGGAGACGAGCTGTCCAAGGTAAGTAGCCATTCCCAAGAACCTTTGCAGGTATACTATGATTGTCTTTTTGAATTTGATGCTAATACTGTTATGTGTCTTTGGATTATGGGCGCGGACATTCTCTAATGGACGACGGCTGGATTATGAATGACGGACTAGACGCTTGTAATTGCTTGTTTTCTGGTCTCGGGTATTCGTTGATGGCTCTCACTTTTCCTGGGTCAGGTTTGAGGTTATCGACCGAGACCACATTGCCCACGTCGGTAACCTCGCTCATACGAAATTGAAATTTCTTCGGATTGAACTTCACACTGTTTGTTCCAGCACATGTTTCATTTATACGATCATGTGTAGGCACAACCTCAGCCATGTCATCAAAAAAAATTTCCACCCCATCAATGTCCCCGAACAACTTCTCGTTGCGCTTCTGAAGAACTTCTGGCGCCGAAGAGATTCCAAAAGGCCACCTAAGGAACATGAACCGGCCATATGGGGAATGAAATTTGCACGGTTCTGAACTTTCATTGTCAAGTTTGATCTGGCAGAAGCCGTCTTTCTCATCTAAGATGGAGAACACGCATTTGCCATTCAATCGTTATACAATGTCTTCGGCTGTGGGAATCGTGTAGTGCTCTCGCTTGATTGCTTTGTTTAAGTCTTTAGGGTCTGAGCACAGACGAAGGGAGCCATTTTTCATCTCCACGATCACAAGACTATTAACCCAGCTGTGGGCTTGTCCACTTTGGCTATGACGCCATCATTTTCTAAGTCCTCTAGACTTTTTTAAAAGTTTTTAGGAGAGTGAATTACACGTGTAGCATCAGTTTTCAACTCAATATGGTACTCATCTGGCATTTCACCATGACCCTGGAACACATCACTGAATTCCTTTAAAAGTTCATCCTTCTCAGAACAGCATTCAGTTACTTTATCAGTTTCCCGTACAAGGTCCAACTGGGCACACGTGTCTAATCCAAGTATAGGTGGAGAAGACACATCCGCATTGTAAAACTCTGAACTGTGCGAGATGATATACGAATGTTGTCCCACCATCTGAATTCCGACAGCCGATCCATATACATTGTAGCTGAATAACTTGGATGTTGTTATGGCAGCTGGCATTACCATATATCTAGCATACTGTTGTAGGTCTACATTTAATCCTGCTTCGGGATTTTACACCCCACAGTCTTCATGTTTTTGAACTCGTCCGGTGTAACAATTCTAGCCAATTTGAATCGCGTACTGGGGTCACATGTGTTTTGGCGGCGTGTTTGTAGGCGCCATTTTGAATCAATGTGGAATTAAACGAAATCACAGTACGTATTTGAATCGTTGTTGTTGGAATATATTGCATGGTGGCAGCAGTAAACTGGATAAACTGGAGCAGTTTAAACCGCCGGACTTCCTGTGCCTAGAGGGGAATATCAGCGAGAACTGGAAACGCTGAGAACATCGATTTACTCTTCGGGTGCCGACGCCAATGATGAAGATGTGCAGGTTGCAATACTCCTTCATTGCGTTGGAAAATCCTAGGAAAAATACTCTGAATACAGAGGTATAAATTCTGGAAACGCTCACAACTAGAGGGCGAAAGCGTTGACCAGTTCGTCACTGATTTGAAAATGATGATAAAAACTGTGAGTACACAGAACCTACAGATATGATTCGTGGTCGGGTAGTTCTTGAAATCCATAATGAGAAATTACAGGCTCATTTACTAAGTGAGAATGTAGACAATTTAACTTTAGACAAGGCACTGTCATATTGTCGCGCCAGCGAGGCTATAGCCAGTCAGCCCAACCAAATGACAACGCAGCCGTTGAGAAGCCTGTAGATGCTATTTCTGAGCAGAAAAAAACGCATGCCAAGGGGAAAAACATCTCTCTAAAATGTGCAAAATCCGCAAGAAGAAAATTCACAGTGTACAGGAAAATGCAGAGCCTGTTGCTGTGGGTGGTGTAGACAGTGAGAGTTCTGATTCCGAGCAATATTTTATTGGTCAGCTGACTGTAAATATACACTCTAGTGTAAAAGCCTGGTTCACCAAATTCTGTGTGAATGGTGAAACTGTCAGTGCAAACTTACAAAAAACAAATGTTGTGTTGTCATCTTACGGCAATCATAAGGTGATATCTGAAGGTAAGACCGCTTGATTGCACCGACAATGACATTTCGCACAGTTTGAAGTTCTACATTGTGGATGTGTCTTCACCACCTATACTTGGATTAGACATGTATGCCCAGTTGGACCTTGTACGGGAAATTGATACTGTAACTGAAAGCTGTTCTGATAAGGATGAAGTTTTGAAGGAATTCAGTGATGTGTTTCAGGGTCTTGGTGAAACGCCAGGTGAGTATCATATTGAGTTGAAAACTGATGCTACACGTGTAACTCACTCTCCTAAAAACTTTTTAAAAAGTATAGATGACTTAGAAAATGATGGCGTCATAGCCAAAGTGGACAAGCCGACAACTGGGTTAATAGTCTTATGATCGCTGAAAAGAAAAATGGCTCCTGTACTGCCTTATCTCATATGCTGATGAAGATGTTAGCAGTTAAGATAACCTCTGCTGAACAACCGCCTGGACGTCTTGTTTGTACATGTAGAATTTAATCTTGGAAGATCAAAATGGTCTACAGTATGGCTAAGAGAGAGCGAACGAGGTAAAACAACCGTGGTTGGCGGAGGGTATTGTAATGGAGCGAGAGTGTTGAAAGGGGAGAGATGAGTGTCGAGCGGCCCTTTCCATCACATTTTACTGGAGCAGACTGATTATTACCTCCAAACACAAAAGAGTTACACAACACAATAACGTGTCAACTACACGATCCGAAGCGAAACAAAAACTGTTTTTGAGAAAACAGCACACTTCCTGTCTGATGTCTCCAAAGATATCACAAATTTAACTTAACACAATAGATTGGGTCACACAAGCCTCTGACTTGCATGAAAGAGGAGTTCGACAGTTTGCTAAGTCATGGCATAGTCACAGTCCATACTAGTCTGAGAGCAACAAGACAAGTTCGGTGATCGGACGGAGGTACATAGTAGGTTTACCATCTTTGATAACACGCACTGTGGCCTTCCTCACTTTGTTGTCATCACCTGGAATAGGGTCGACGACTATTCCGATGGGCCATTCATTTCGATGAGCTGATTTCTCCTGTAAAAGGATCACATCACGTTTCTTGATGTTTGGTCTGTCGTCGTGTCACTTACGTCTGGTCTGAAGAGTATGAGGATATTCGTGTCGCCATCTGTTCCAGAAAGTGTCTGCTAGAGCTTGCACGCGTCTCCATTGAGCCTTGTAAAGGTCCTTAATGTTCCATTCAGATGATGGCTCCGTGACATGATCAGTCTTCAAGGTGAGTAATGTGGATGGAGACAAGAGTTGGGGACAATCCGGGTCACTGGAGACGGGTACTATGGGGCGTGCGTTGATGATAGCAGACGCTTCTGCCATAAAGGTTGTGAGTACTTCATGGGTGAGGTTGTTTGGTACAACACCTGTCAGCATAGAATCAAAGATACGACGGGTTACTCCGATCATGCGCTCCCACACTCCTCCCATATGGGAAGAGTGGGGAGGGTTGAAAATCCAGGTCACTCCTTTGTTATAGAGGAACTCTTTGAAGGGACCATCCTCGACATGGATGGTATCTATCTCTAGGTCGTCTGTAGCACCTACGAAGTTAGTGCCGCGGTCAGATCTAAGTTCGGTGACTTTCCCTCGGATGGCGATAAGGCGTCGTAGCGCATTGATGAAACTGGACGACCCCATATCTTCAATGACTTCGATGTGCACTGCCCTGGTTGTAAGACAAGTGAACATGATGGCCCAACGCTTGTTGTTGGCTTGTCCGCCCCTTGTGCGACGACCGACGACAGTCCAGGGCCCGAACGTGTCGACACCCACATAGGAGAAGGCTGGTCCGGGTGTGAGGCGATCAGGTGGGAGGTCTGCCATCTTATGTACTTCCTGCTTCCCCCGAAGTTTACGACACTTTACGCATTTGTGAAGCAGATATGAGATCAAGCGCTTACCGCCAATGATCCAGAGCCCAGCAGACCTCAACGCGCTCTCGGTTAGGTGGCGTCCCTGGTGTTTGATACTCTCATGATAGTGACGGACTAGAAGGATAGAGATGTGATGACGTGCAGGGAGAATTATGGGATGTTTCTCGTTGTTAGCCAAGTCGGAATGAGTCAGTCTGCCACCAACTCTTAGTAGACCGTTGGCGTCCACAATGGGGTTCAAGGTAAGAAGAGGGCTAGTCTTCGGTAGAGGTTTGTTAGATCGAAGACAATCAAGTTCCTCTTCGAAGACTTCACATTGAACCGATTTGATAATGAAGCGTTCTGCCTCCGTGTAGAGCTGGGTTGTTCTCGACTTAGGGCACATGTGCCATCCATTGCACAAATCGTCATGCTGGCGGCTACTGGCAATGTGTTTCAGGTTTGCGATCGTCCTCACTAAGGTCGCCCAACTCGAAAATCGTTCAAAGCGATGGCAGCCGATGGACCTGTTGTTTGCCACGTTGGTTTTTAGTGTAAAAGCCTGTGGTCTTACTTCACTGTCATTTTCTGGATTCACCAGAGGGTAGGAAGTGCAGTTGTCATGGGTGCGGTCGAGTAGGCGTTGTGGACCCGAAATCCATGCGCTTTCGCCGACCTGCTCAGCAGGTAGGCTCCTGGTGGCATGGTCTGTTGGGTTTTCGTCGGTAGGCACATAGTTCCACTGTTCTGGTTTGGTGAATCTACGAATTCGTTCAACTCTGTTGCTGACATAGACATAAAACCGTCTGGATTGATTGTTAATATAGCCCAATACTATCTTACTGTCCGTGTAAAATTGCAGTGCGTCAGGTACAAAGTCCAGTTGATCACATATCATCTCCGCTATTTCCACAGCAAGAACAGCGGCGCAGAGTTCCAGACGAGGGATTGTATGACTGGAGAGGAGCGACCTTTGCTTTGCCCAAAATGAAACCGAGGCTCTGGTTTCCTTCAGTGGAGTAGGCTACGGCCGCGATTGCCTTTTCGGAAGCATCGGAGTACACATGGATCTCTTTCTTCAAGGCATCGTCGATCGACACAGGTGAATAGGTCCGAGGAATGTTGATCTCTTGCAGTGATGTCAGAGATTCTCTCCAGCTATCCCACTCAGGACGATTCTCAGCTGGCAGCGGATTGTCCCAATCAGTGGTCGTCGTCATTGATTCACGCAGAATAATTTTTGCCTTTGATTGTCACGGGGGCGACAAATCCCAGGGGGTCATATAGGCTGTTCACAGTGGATAGAACGCTACGTTTGGTGTGGGATTTTTCCTTTTCAGAGACCTGAAAAGTGAAACTGTCACTTTGAAGGTTCCAGGCAAGAACCAGACTTCGTTGCAAAGGTGGGGTGTCCATGTGAAGATCCAAATCCTTGAGGCTGCTGGCCCGGTCCTCGATTGGAAATTCATCCATGACTTGAGTGCTATTCGATGCTATTTTAAGAAGCCTGAGATTGCCCCCCGACTGGAGAGCTTGCTGGGTGCGCTTGACAAGATCAATGGCCTCTTCTGGTGTGCGAAGAGACGCGAGGCCATCATCCACGTAGAAGTTTATGTTGACGTACTCTACCACGTCATTGCCAAATTCGCCTTCCCCGACCTGGACGGCCTTTCTTAGTCCATATGTTGCTATAGCTGGCGATGGCCTATTCCCGAACACATGAACGCACATCCCGTATTCAACGAGATCTTGATCAGGATCGTTGTCACGGTACCAGAGGAATCTCAGGAAATTCCTATGGTCTTCTCTCACCATGAAGTTGTAGAACATTTGCTGAATGTCGGCCGTGATAGCAACTGCCTCTTTGCGGAACCGAAGCAGAATTCCAAGTAGGTTATTGGTTAAGTCAGGTCCAGTTAGCAACACGTTATTCAGGGAAACACCTTGGTATTGTGCTGAAGAGTCGAAAACTCCACGGATTTGGTCGGGCTTTTGAGGATGGTATACACCAAATATGGGAAGATACCAACATTCTTCTCCGTCCTTTAGGGGAGGGGTGACTTCTGAATGTCCGCTATCAATGACACGCTGCATGAAAGTCTTGAAGTGCTGCTTTTTGACAGGGTCTCCTTGTAGACTGCGGTGTAGGGTTTGCTCACGTTTCACGGCTTGAGGTTTGTTGTTCGGTAGACGAACCCGTGGTGACCTGAATGACAAAGGTGCCACCCAGTTTCCACTTGAATCTCTGTGGACCTCCTGGCCCATGATGCGTATGAATTGCTTATCCTCGATTGACATTCCCACTTTGTCATCATTGGGAGTCTTCTCGAAGACTGTGTCACCCAATCCATTGCGGACATTTTCTGGGGTATCCGAAGGTAAATCACAATTCCTCACATTCAACCTGTTGGGGCATGGCTGAAACAAAGAAGGACGTCTGTTGTTCAAAAGGTAAGTCTTATTCACATTGACAGTGCCAGATCTATGTATCCTTCCCAAGCAAGCTTCCCCTACGATTACCCATCCTAGGCGTAATTTCTGTGCGTATGGCGCATTAGGAGCACCGACTCGTTGGCTCTGAACGTGATGTGCCTCCAACAGATCTCTGCCAATTAGAAGTAGTATCTCGGCTTTATCGTCCAGCTGTGGAATGTGTCTGGCGATGTCTTTGAGATGCTCAAAGTGCTCTGCAACTTGGGGAGTAGGGATTTCGCTTCTGATATTTGGAATCTGGTCGCATTCTATGAGTGAAGGAAGTTTCAGACGGTCATTGTGGTCAATCGACTCTATCACGTAACCGGTGGCTCTCCTACCAGTGGTCTTCATACTTCCCGCACAAGATGAAAGGATGTATGGAATCTCCTTACTGTTGATATTCATCAAATCGAAAAATCCAGATTTTGCTAGTGACAGATTGCTTTGGTCGTCTAACAAAGCATACATTTTGTGAGAAAGTTCGGGGTGTCTGTCGGGATACACATTCACGAGAACAGTCTTAGCACAGGATTTTCCACTGAACTTTTCCCCACAAATTTGTGTACAGTTACTTGTGACAGAAGATGTTTCCTTTGTTTCGGTAGATTTCTCCCCGCCATGCTTTGGCGAAGATACACACGAGTCAGATTTCCTCATATCTGTAGACTGGGTATGGAGTGCGGTTGCATGTTTTTGACTGTGGCACTCTCCACACTCGACAGTTTCCTTACATGCGCGGAACATGTGGTCAGTCGAAGCGCAGCATTTAAAACAGATGCCATTTGTCTTCAGAAATTCTTTGCGATCGCGGATCGGCTTGGCTCGAAAGCCTCTGCAGTCGTTGAGAGAATGGTTGGTATTGTGTAGGGGGCACTTTTGACTTGGACTTAAACATTCATCTTTGCGTTGTTGTGAAATCTCCGTCTTTCGGGTGAAAACAGCAATTTTCTGATTTCCCTTGTTGTCTTTTTTAGTGACAGCTGATGAGGGTGGTTCTTCATATGCGAAGCTAGGGTCATTTTTAGCTGTGCTAACATCTCGGATTAAGTCTGCGAAAAAGGTGAATGGAGGAAACGTAACCCTACGAGCCTTCTTGTATCTCAAGGCGGCTGTTGTCCATTTCTCCTGCACGCCACAGGGTAGTTTTCTGACAATAGGAATGATGCATGTTGATGAATCAAAGTAAGATAGAAGAGGTCGGTAGCGTTCATCTTCCTTGGCAGACTCGATTTCGGAAAGTTTGTCGGCAAGATCGTAGAGCTTTTTATTATCTTTGTACGATAGTTTAGGAAAGTCCGAAAGCTTTTTCTTTAATGCTGCTTCTACCATTTCGGGGCTTCCAAATCTCTCGTCCAATCGCTCCCAGATGCGCGCCCGCCCACTGGCCCGGTTCCTGGCATTTGATGTTCGGATGCTTATGGCATGCTTCGACGATTCAGGTCCTAATAATTCCACCAATAAATCCAACTCCTCCGTGGGTGAAACCTGGAGCTCTTGTACTATGTTGAGGAAACCAGATTTCCATGCACAGTAGGTTCGGGTTTGTCGTCGTAATTCGTGAGGCGAGACAGAAGTATTTCCTTCTTCAAGAGGAAACGGGTGATCTCGGATGTGACCATAACTTCAGGGGAGGGCATAAAGGGTGGTGGCGGTGGCACCGTGAACATTGCTGGATGATGTGGAATTTGGTTTACTTGAGGAGGATTATTTGCAACAAAGCATTGTTCTCCAGACGGAAAAAACATTGTTATGGGTTGGACGGGGATCGGTGGAATCTTGATGAGCAAGGATAGTTGGATCTTGAAGGCCCGACACGTATTCTTCAGTCTTTTCCATCGCTGTCTGTTGAGGGATGTAATCTCCTGGGTTTACACTTGGTGATTGTCTACTCTGGTTATCAACGTTTTCCAGTGCCTCAACTTCAGCCTGAGCAGCAGCTGCTTCTCGCTGTTGTTTCAGTAATTCCAAGTCCGCTTCTAATTCTGCCCTTTCCCGTTGAACTTTGGCAGTCTTTTCGTTCAGTTCAGCATGTTGTTTCTTGATGTCTGATTCCTTGGCTGCAAATTGGACTCTTGTGCGGGCTGCCTCTGCCATAGCGCGCTTCTGAGCTAAGATCGAAGAAGTTCTCGATTCTGCGATCCGATAGATTTTAAACGTTGGGATGATCTAGATTGATGGGAAATGCTCCCCAGAACACATTGCATTTGGTTATCCAAGAGGCTTAACGCCTGGTAGATGATGTCATCATTGGCTTTCCTTACAGCCTCATGCATCAGTAATTCCATTTGGGACTCCTTGGTGTTAGTCTGGATCAAATAAACCATAAAGTCAGCTGAGTGTTTCTTGTAGACATCAAAGGATTTGGTAAGTTGTTTTTGCTGTTGTCGTAACTGTAATACATCCACGTTTCCATCTATGGCATCCGGTAGTAGATTTTCAACATATTTCCATGACTTCGGAAGTTTAGCAAGGAAATCATTTCGAGTAGTAGTGAAGAGTTTTCTCCCCTTTTCTGTTAAGGTTCTCACACGTTTGGCTTGACCCAAAGTAGTGTTGGGATCTATCATATTCAAGCTGTCGTCAACCTGAGAGCCTAAGCCGTGTAAAGTTTCTTCTAAGTGGGACATACTGATGTACTTGCAATTGGGATGCAAGGTGAAACCAAGTTACAGTTTAATAGTGGCAGTGTAAAATAGGCGGCGACCAAATGTCAGGGTCCAGTGACTATTGAGGAGTGTCCTGTGCCTTGTTATTACATGCGGTCTCCAGTGTCCGGGACAAATACCTTCTCAGCTGATGTTGGGTTGTTTTAATGTACTGCCTTATCTCATATGCTGATGAAGATGTTAACAGTTTAGATAACCTCTGCTGAACAAACGCCTGGACGTCTTGTTTGTACATGTAGAATTTAATCTTGGAAGATCAAGATGGTGTACAGTATGGCTAAGAGAGAGCGAACGAGGTAAAACAGCCGTGGTTGGCGGAGGGTATTGTAATGGAGCGAAAGTGTTGAAAGGGGAGAGACGAGTGTCGAGCAGCCCTTTCCATCACATTTTACCGGAGCAGACTGATTATTACCTCCAAACACAAAAGAGTTACACAACACAATAACATGTCAACTACACGATCCGAAGCGAAACAAAAACTGTTTTTGAGGAAACAGCACAGCTCCCTTCGTCTGTGCTCAGACCCGAAAGACTTAAACAAAGCAATCAAGCGAGAGCACTACACGATTTCCGCAGCCGACGACATTGTATCGCGATTAAATGGCAAATGTGTGTTCTCCATCTTAGATGAGAAAGACGGCTTCTGGCAGATCGAACTTGACAATGAAAATTTAGAACTGTGCACATTTCATTCCCCCTATGGCCGCTTCATGTTCCTTATGTGCCCTTTTGTAATCTCTTCGGCCCAAGAAGTCTTTCAGAAGCGCAACGATAAGTTGTTCGGGGACATTGATGGGGTGGATTTTTTTTATGACATGGCAGAGGATGTGCCTACACATTATCGTATAAATGAAACAGGTGCTAGAACAAACCGTGTGAAGTTCAATCCGAAGAAATTTCAATTTCGTATGAGCGAGGTTACCTACGTGGACAATGTGGTCTCGGCCGATAGCCTCAAACCTGACCCAGGAAAAGTGGGAGCCATCAACGAATACCCGAGACCAGAAAACAAGCAATTACAAGCGTCTAGTCCGTCATTCATAATCCAGCCGTCGTCCATTAGAGAATATCCGCGTCCATAATCCAAAGACCCATTCCATATAACAGTATTAGCACCAAATTCAAAAAGACAATCATAGTATACCTGCAAAGGCTCTTGGGAATGGTTACTCACCTTGGACAGTTCGTCTCCAACCTATGTATTCTCACAGGACCTCTACCGCCGATTCTGAAAAATGACACTGATTGGTACAGGGACTGTGAACGGGACAGTGCATTCGAGAAAATCAAGCTAGCCTGCGCCCACACTCAAGTTCTTCGATGGGCATACTCCTGTTCTGATACAGGCCGATGCGTCGAAAGCTGGTCCAGAGCTTGCCTCATGCAAAAAGGTCACCAAGTGACTTATGCGTCAAGGTCACTCATAAAAACCGAGCAAAATTATGCGCAGATCGAGAAAAAACTGTTATAGATTATCTTATCGTGTGAGAATTTCGCTGAGTATCATGTGTATGGCAGAACTGTGGTTATTGAAACGGATCACAAGCCAATGGAGATGAACAGCAGGAAGAGTCTGAGTAAGGCATCACCGCGGTTCCAGATGCTTCCCAGATTACAAAAGTACTCAGTAGATATTGTCTGCAAGCCAGGACCACAAATGCATGTCGCAGATGCATTATCACGTGCCTACCTTCAGGATGAATCAGTTGACCAAGACTTTGTACCCGATATGGAGGTCATAGTGCATGATCTAGTCAACACCCTACCCATGACTCCAGAGAAACTGTGTTAAACGCAGCATGCCACAAAGGATGATGACTGCCTTGTTGACTTACAGAGATTGGTTGCCCAATGTCCAAACGAAATGTGCCTGAGCGTGTCAGGTACGACTGGAACATGAGGGATCAAATTCATGAGGCTGAAGGACTTATGTTTCTTGGTGACAAGCTTATAATTCCGGGAGGAATGAGAGATGAGAGATATACTTTACTGGCCCGGTATCTCTCAGGATATAGAAGATACTGTGGCGCGCTGCAGCAAATGTGCCCAGTATCGTAGGAACAACCAAAAGGAACCTCTCATGCCCCATGAAGTTTCAGATCGCCCTTGGCAAAACGTAGGTGCAGACTTGTTTGAGCTCAGAAGGCAGGACTACCTGTGTGTTGTGGATTATTATTCCAAGTTTCCAGAGGTCTGCCTGCTGAAACATAAGACTGGTGGCGCAGTAGTTGTACTCAACTGAAATTTCTCTTTGCGCGGAACGATATTCCAGACGAGTTGATAGCAGATAATATGCCATTTGCTAGTCGTGAGCTACAACAGTTCGCACATTCATGAAAATTTAGAATTGTGACATCTAGTTCTAAGTATCCGCAGTCAAATGGTATGAGTGAGCGAACGATTGGGACTGTAAAACAGCTGCTGAAGAAAGCCGATCACCCATACATGGCATTACTGGAACACCAGAAACACCCCCAGTAGTTGGTCTAAAACACTCTCCTGCTCAGATTCTAAACAGTAGAAGGCTGAAGTCAAAACTCCCTACAGCTACACTTCTGCTACAACCTAATGTTGTGACAGATGTTCGATCAGAACTTATTGAAGTACAGCGGAAACAAAAGTACTACCGGTACTATGCCCGAGGGGCAAAACCGTTGTCTAAGTTGGACGTGAACGATGGTGTTCGTATTAGACAAAATGGTGTGTGGAACCCTGCGATAGTAACTGAGCATCATGCCTGTCCTAGGTCTTATATAGTCCAGTCAGCATCAAGCACTGTTCTACGAAGGAACAGACGTCATCTACTAAGAACTGCAGAGCCTTCCCCTGAAATTACGCCTGGCCTCGAGTTTTGCGGGTGTAGATTTTCCTTCATCCAGGGAAACCAGAGTGGCTTCCCCTCCTCTCCATCACATCCCGGGATTCACAACATTTCATACTACAAGACCCAGGCGAGGTGTGAAACCCTCTAATAGACTGGATCTGTGAACTATGTTGCGTTTTGTGAGGTAAAGTGTTTAACCAACTTTGAAATTAAGTTTAAGTGTAAATTGCTGAGCAAATGTGACTATTCAACATAGTAACTCGGCTTAGCGAAGCGTGAGCAGTAGCTGTTCTGCTTACACTCACATGTACATGTAGCGTACCATACATCTGAGCTTAACTTTTAGCAAAGTTTGAAACCTAATAGTAAGTGCACCGCATACACTTTATGCATCTACATTTAGTATTGCGATTGTATTCTGTTGCGCTGGAACTCTATCACAGTGTCACTGATCAAGCTCAATCTTCACTGTGCACAGAACAAACATTTATAGGACTGCCAGTTCACTATCACCTGTTGGAAAGCGTGTTTTCTGATATTGGATTAAGCATTTGTTCTAGTTCGTCACGGAACATTATGAGACCGTTATCTCTTTTCTTTATCTAAAAAAAGGGGGTGGGGAGAGGTGTCGTATATCCAGCACACTTTTGTAGGTCTACATGTTATCCTGTTTTGGGACTTTACACCCCCTCAGTGTTAATGTTTTTGAGCTCGTTCAGTGTAACTATTCTAGCCAATGTTAATCGTGTACTCGGGTCACGTGTGTTTTGCCGGCGTGTTTTTAGGCGTCATTTTGAGTCGGAGTGGAATTCAACGAAATCTCAATACGTATTTCAATCGTTGTTTTTGGAATGTATCACAGACATCACCCACGCCAAGATCAAAGTGTTTTTTTTTCTCTCCAGTGCGCTCTGTGTTCATTTCTCGATCATCTATTTGAGTGGTTAGTTACTGGATAGCCGACAGTGGGAATTTCGATTTGCAAGTTTCATGTCTTTCTGATTAGCTGCAGCTTCGTAGTCGTGTTGGAAGGAATTAAAACGGTTTGACGAAATGTAAACGGACATGTCATCATCACGAGCACATCAGCTTTCGCCTTTCGTATTCACTATGACTCTAGCCGTTACATGCAATGGCGGGTGTGTCTCTAAGTCTACCGTTCGACAAAGTTATTGCCTGGAGAACACGCATCCCTTTTCGAGATCAAAATTGCGAAGGTCATATTCTCGCAAGATGTCAGAAAGGCGCAAAAACGTTAAAATCAATGCAGGTTTTTTTTTGTCAGCATCAAAACAGTCGTAATAGATGGTACATAGACAAAGAAGCTCAGGTCGGTCAAACTGTATCAAATTGGCATATTATTTCTCTCCCGTTTCGTTATTATCGTCATCGAAAAGCCGCTTTTCGCGAGACGAGTTTTATTGCTAAAATTTAACCTAGGTGCGATCTGGGCTGTGATAGGAATGCCACGCCCCCTTACCTATATTCACCTATCACAGCCATAGTTTCTGGGTTAGGGATGGGACAGAGAGGGGGTTGCCCCAGACAATTTGGGAATTTTGATTTGACCCGTTTGGCGCTTCTGAGAACTTTGAAAGGGATAGCATATCTCGCAATAAAACCGAAAAAAAAAATGCAATCGGCGTTCTTTAATGAAATTTCCACCACGTTGCTTCGAAAACCCAGCCAAGTGAAAAGTTGCAGTGCATTATGAACACAAACTATTGATGGCATTGTGTTGTTCGTTGATTAGACAGAACGAACTTCATGGAGAAGATGATCGCATATTCTAGTGTTTCAAAAGTAAACACGGCCAGTACTTGAAGCTTCTGAAGATGTGATCGGGGGAACTCCCCTGGAAAATTTTGTAATTTCAGACGGTTCCCTAAATATATTCATCATTGAGCTAGCTATATGTATGGCTAGCGTATCTAATTCCGCTTAACACTATGAGTCAGAGTTTGGTCTGATTCACTCTACATGACCAATGTTGGATCTTCCGCGTCTTCGTTGGGTTATCTCGTCCTTTCCTTGACTTATTATTTATCAATTAAAAATCGGTAGCTCTGGGACTAACGTTGGTAAGCGAAACGCCATTGGAATCGTAAACTGGAGATATTATAAGTCATTCTCAGGCGTATGTGAGTCCGAATGAGCCGAAATCCCGATAAGCTTCTCGGTCATCCCTGCCTCGACGTTTGATGTTATTGGTCGCTCATAATCCTGTCTGGGGAAATTTTGCTAATCCTAACCTGGACATCACGACGAATTGTTTAGTTGTACAGCCAGGAAGATAAAATTACATCTTGAGCCACGACAAAGTGAAAAGTACGACATTTCAGCACGCGACATTTCGGCAGTCTCTTTCCAGGCCAAATTAGTCTAAAAATAGAAATGTTCACATTTTTTTTGTAACATATATTTAACATATAAACAGATCACATTATGTACCTCAATACTTGTGGTTTTGCTTTAGGACACCATGCCTTTCTAACCAACTGCATATGTGAAAATAGTTGTCGAAATTTCGCTTATATCCGCGGTTGAATAATCTACAACTCGGTAACACTTAGAATTGTCTGTTTATATGTTAATCATATTTTTAAAGAGGATGTGAGAATCTTGATTTTCAGTATAATTTTATCTGTAATAGAGAGGTGACGAAATGTCGCGTGCCGAAAAGTCGTACTCTTAACTTAGAGCCGAAATGACCTTCTGCCCGAAAGTGACCCCAGACCGGAAGTGATGTCACCTCCCAGCTAGCAAGTGGACGTCAGACCAACGTTGGGTAAACGTCAGCGTCACCGTTGGCACAACGTTGGCTGGTGACGTTAGCCCAACGTAATTTTGTCCATTGGCCCAACGTTGGCCCAATGTTGGCCAAACGTCAGCGTTGGACAGACGACCAAAAAAAGACGTTGGGCATTAGGTGGCAAATGACGTTGAACCAACGTCACTTTAAACGTTGGCAATCCGATGATGATCCAACGTTGGACCGACGTCAATAAAAAGACGTTGGCACAGTGTGGGCTGGTGACGTTAACCCAACGTAATTTTGTCCAGTGGCCCAACGTTGGCCCAATGTTGGCCAAACGTCAGCGTTGGACAGACGTCAAAAAAAAGACGTTGGGCATTAGGTGGCAAATGACGTTGAACCAACGTCACTTTAAACGTCACTTTTAGCGATATAAAGAGATCAAAATTCCATGCCGAATACTGTTATAAATTTGAGAAATAATGTTTTTTAGTCGTGCTAAATCGTTATTTCATGCACGGTTAGCGTGGGAAGGTTTATATTTTTGGGCAAGGGTGAATCCCACGCCTTAAAAACCTTCCAACACTAACCATGCGTAAAATAACGATTTTGCATGCCTATGAAAACATGATTTCTTTAGTTTACAACAGTAATGGGCATGGAATTTCAATCTCTCTATATCGCTAAAGTGACGTTTAAAGTGGAGTTGGGTCAACATCATTTGTTGAAAAACTTCGAATTATTGCAAATATTTATAAACACAATATTTTTGGTTCGAACAACTTTATTTTTACAAGTTAACAAGATTCGAGCACAGGTATAAAAATTAAAATCACAATCCGCATTTATATGTTATTAAAGCAAAAACAAAACAATACTTCCCTATTCATATTTTCATCATACGTGAACTGGGCTTTTGAACTCACAATTATTCATAACTTGGAACATGATGAAATCCATTTATGCAGTGATTCGTGTTCAAATAATTTGACCGTTAAAATAAGAGTCTTCTTTGGAATGCGTAACATGGAAAATATTTCCATTTTTGAAGATTGTTTGGCCTAAATGACCCAATATTTGACCTATTGATCTAAAAAGATAGAATTCTGCTGCGGACAATGTATGAATTGATGAAAGCAAATTGTAATCACATTTTAGGACCTCGTCAACCGAAAGGTGGTACCGGTATAATAATGTTCATTATCGCGAGTTTTCTGTCTATTCAATGGTTTCAGTTCCAATGGCTTCCCCGTCGGCGTCTTCAGCATCATTGGTCTGTTCCGGCTTTCAGCAGTTAGGAACAAATGGAAAACAAATACATGGATCAATATTTACATGAAGAAGAAGTGTTAAGGGGCTTCAATACGGTGCAGCATCACTGACCTATTGTAACATGTTTGCTGTTGCAATTTTCAGTTAAATACAACAGTATAACATTATTAACCTGAATTACATATGTGCAAAATTTCATCGAGTTATTAGCTAAAATCAGAATAGTGATAGTACTCTACATTGGCAGCAAAAGTTACACTGGATACCAGATTCTCTGCTATATCACAGGGCGAGCAAATTTCTTTTGAGACAAGTTTAATTTTATTATCAGAAATTACTCAGGAATATTCAGGGAATGATCCTGAATAGATCAGGTTGCACATCCATAACTCAATTTCAGGGTTTCTACATGTACCTGCATGAAAGCCAGGGATAATTTCCTGAAATTCAGGTATATCATCCATGAATTAAAGCTAAATTATCTGAATTTTAGGGGATTTTACGTACCTGCATAGGGTGGGGAACTTACTAATCAGGGGGGTAAATTTGCCTGAATTTCAGGGAAAATCCTCTCATTCAGGGATCTCCTTTTTCTGAAATTCAGGTAATTATCCCTGGATTTTTAGGTAAAATCCCTGACATTGAATTGAGCAGCCTGATCTATTCAGGATTATTCCCTGAATATTCTGAGAGTGAGGTAAAAGTCCTGAATTGATCAGGTTGTATATCCACAACTCAATTTCAGGGATTTAGGCTGAAATTCAGGGCTGATTAGTAAGTTGCCGACCCTATTCAGGTATGTAAAATCCCATAAAATTCAGGTAATTTAGCTTTAATTCATGGTTGATATACCTGGTTTTCATGAAATTATCCCTGGACTTAAGGTTTATGCCCTGAATATTTCTGAGAGTGTACGCAATAAACATTTATAAGGTGTACGGGTAGCGTATGTGTAAAAGTCATGAGACTAATAAGTACGAAAGGCTATGTTTCATCATACAGAGAAAATCACAAACCTTTTTTTCTTCTCTGCCGCCTCCTTCCTACCTTCATCACAGTCTGTATTGAAGGATTTAGCCAGGATTTCATCCTTTCTTCACAATCTGCAATTTTCATCTCTGATTTCCTCAACACTTCTGCAAAAATAGTATGTTAGCACTAATTCATCAAGAAAATATATATTTGGGAATGAGGTGGTGTCATGCTATCATCATTGAAGCCTAGTTCAGCAGTGCTCATAAAAATATACTACAGTCGTATATATATGCATGATTAGCTGAAGGTGAATGGCTATATTATTGTTAAACTACTTTAGATATTAATATCATAGTAGTTTACAGTTTGTGGCTGATGTGATGTTTACAATCAAACTCCATGTAGCTCTGGCAAGTGTGAAGTTGAACGGTTTTGTTTTTTCTGAAGTTGTAAGTTAACTTTGACTGTCATGCTGATCTCTGATTGGGTGATGGGCTTTCAAACAGCCACTCAGCCAATGTGAATCATAGAAATCATAAATATCAAAGTTTAGAAATGCTTTCTTTTTTGTGTGTTTTATGGTGAAGCATGTGTGTATCACTATCAAGTAGAGTTAGTCCAATAAACAGGTATTGCAATATATTTAGTAACGATCAAGGCTATTGTCACTTGATTGGTTGTTTAGCATGACAGGCCTCATCTATATTCTGAGGGCAAATAATTAAAATGGTTGAGGGATTTACAGAATCATGAATAAAACTCACCCATTTTCTTCAAATTCATATATAAGTGATTCACAATTTAATCATTAATAATAAAAAATTATAACATTTAGCATGTGTATTTAAATAATCAAGGTCATGCTAAACAACCAGTTAAGTGACAATGGCACCCCCCCCCCCCACTTTTTGAGTCTGCAACGTTATAAGTCCTATTTTAGCACCAGTCCATATAGAGTCCAGCCCCCTCCCCCCCACTTTCGTGCTCCGACGCCCCTGTGAAAAGGAAAAATGCGAAAGAAAGAGTATATACAGAATCAAAGCTTCTAGCTGCACTTTGCAAGTCATGCAATAATGAAAAATACCGACTGCTAAAATATAGGTAAAAAATACTTGTGCATATAGCCCTTTTTTAACCCTCTGAAAGCACATAGAACTTTTGTTTTTCTAATTTACTTTTTAATTTACATTGTTTATTTAAGAGAGGCATCATTTTGCATTCAAGATTTGTCTGAGGATTATATTCATTATGATTGATGTTGGTCACCAAATATGCATAGGCTATATTATTGGTTATAATCCACGATTAATGATTTTAACGAAGACGTCCTATAAATAATGCTTCTTGAATCTCAAGTCATTTTACGATAAATTTGTATTTCTTAAACAAAAGCAAATTACGATAAGTTACGAGTATTCTTTAGCTATTTATTAGGTTACTTGAAGTATCTTGATTGATGATCAGGTTACCGCGAAGGCTGACCGAGGTTGTTCGAATTCAACCTGTAAAAGGTGAGACCGATCCCAGTTTTCGACGGTCGACATTTCACATGGTACATTTGAGCAAATTTAGTTTACAAATTCTCATACTGTAAGACATGAATATGCTATGAAAACTTACCTGAAGTGATTGATAAGCTGCTGATACACAATGATGATGACGAGAGATGCGGTAGATGAATGAGAGGACGTACGGTACATCGAGACTGCTTGCCTCAATGCCTGCCGCACACTTGAGAACATGCAGACGATCCAATATGGCAGCGATTGTGCGCGGGAAAATATTTCGTTGCCGATCGGTTTGAAAGACGAGGCAATCTTCGATATAAATTATTTTCACTTGAGATTCATTGGCATATCAAAATGTTTTTGTATATAAATACCAAGTTATATCAGGGTTATACTATATTATTAAGTCACGCATACATAATACATCATTTGCGTCGGTAATACGTGGTGCTGGTGAATGTTGGGCAAATGTCTGTTTAACGACGTCGGATAGGAGTCGGAAAGACACCGTCGATTTCACAACGTTATGCCGACGTTGTAAAACTGACTATACAAACCCGTCAATTTACCAATGTCGGTACAACGTTGGCAAACAAACGGCGATATCCCCGACGCAATACCATGCGTCGGTAGTACGTGGTGATGGTGAATGTTGGGCAAATGTCTGTTTAACGACGTCGGATAGGAGTCGGAAAGACACCGTCGATTTCACAACGTTATGCCGACGTTGTAAAACTGACTATACATACTCGTCAATTTACCAATGTCGGTACAACGTTGGCAAACAAACGGCGATATCCCCGACGCAATACCAACGTTGACAAATAGTCGGCATTCCGACGGCGACAGTGCCGACCATTGCCGACGTTGATCCGACATCGTTCTGTTAGCTGGGCTGACGTCATCCGTGACGACGTCGCAAATTTAGATTTTCAAACATAAAGTCATTCTCAAAGAGAGCCGTGTCTACCCGCGGGAGACCAAAGCGACTCTCATGTAAACTGGTGACATTTTTGAATCTCCAATCTCAAAGCGAGGCAGCATGACATCATTCTCAAAGCGAGCCGTGTCTACCCGCGAACTACTTCCTGTATTAGATAACTCGCTTTCACGGCCAAGTATACATACCGACAATAATTTGTTCGCGATTGATATGCTCCGAAACGGAAAGAGTCATTTTCCAATTATTTAGCCCACGTTATGTTTAGCAATTCGCTTCTAACTTGGTGGAGTCAGCAGGTCAGTGACAAGCCAAATAATCATACGCCGCCTACTCACCCCCCAAATTTTGGGGGGATGGCTCCCATTTACGCGTGAGACTCTTTCTCGCAGTAGGGAGTCTCGCGAGACGAGAATGACATAAACTGCAACGAACGTTCGGGTCACGTTCTCGCCGCCGTCTGCCGATAGATTAACCTGGGATTCGCGACGTGCAACGGACATTTGCGTAGCGTGTCGCGTTTGTGAATCGCAACACACAAATGCGATAAATATAGTCTATAAGTCGCAGACGGTGATGAGACATGCCTCGATTATACAGCTCGTTGTATTAGTTCTATCAGGATTCTTTGTGCACTGTCCTTCAGTGCGGATGACCATGGATAAATTCAAAGAATTCTTCAGATTAAGGGATTTCTTCATCTTCCACCCGCAGAAAAAAATGATAATAAGCCCCCTAAATAACAGTCTATTCAAAAATAATCAGATATATATTTTTTCGAATGAATCAGAGAAATTCAAAGATATAGGATTTCAGGGAGCAGTTAAAAATGTACACTTAGTATACAACCTGAGAATAAAGTAACACGGTAAACACTTAAATCTTTTACATATACATTTTGCCACAGGTAGTACTGATTGAAATTAACCACAGAACACGCCCATTCACAATGCCGGTTTTTGGCAATAGCTCAAGTACCAACATCGTATGTTAAATATGGGAGAATGCCTCAAAATCCAAACTGTCGGAGGGCTGAACATCTGGTGTATATTTGACTAAACACTTGGATACTCATCGACGACACTGTATAAGCATCATTAGATATGCACGGTTATATAATTGACCATACAATTGGATTATTTAATCATTCACAACACTGTTCAGGACAGTGCGGACTTCAAGGTAACTGCCGAGCTATTGACCTACCATCATTGATCTGTCGTTGATCTTTAACTCAGGAGTGAATGTGCGTCTCAGGTTTTTTGTCGATATATTTTGATACACAGACGATAAAACGATGGTGTTCGTATTAGGCAAAATAGTGTGTGAAACCCTGTAATAGTAACTGAGCATCATGCCTGTCCTATGTCTGATATAGTCCAGTCAGCAACAGGCAGTGTTCTACGGAGGAACAGGCGTCATCTACTGAGAACTGCAGAGCCTTCCCCTGAAATTACACCTGACCTCGAGCCGTGTTTTGCGGATGTAGATTTGCCCTCATCCAGGGAAACCAGAGTGACTTCCCCCTCCTCTCCAGAGCATCCCAGAGGGGAGATACAGACGGCACCCACAACCTTTAGAACTACAAGATCCGGGCGAAGTGTGAAACCGCCTAATAGACTGGGTCTGTGAACTTTGTTGAGTTTTGTGAGGTAAAGTGGTTAACCAACTGTGAAACCAAGTTAATAGGACTACTCAACATCGTAACTCGACTTAGCGAAGCGTGAAATGTAACACCCTCCCCACAGCGCATGCTCCGTATCGCAGGCTCATTTACCATTACCATTAGGTTGGCCCCGGAAACTTTTGGAATTTTAGACTTATTTTAACGCGCTTTGGCGCTTCTGAGAACTTTGAAAGGGATAGCATATCTCGCAATAAAACCGACCCATAATAGCTGAAAAAAATCAATAAATAAAAAAAAAAAATAATAATAAAAAAAAAAAAAAAAAAAAAATCGGCCTACTCCAATGAAATTTCCCCCACGTTGCTTCGAAAATAATTCGCCGATGATATTTGTCAGCTATACCCACCCACTCAAGTGAAAAGTTGCAGTGCTTTTTGAACACAAACTATTGGTGGACATTGTGCCGTTCGTTGATTAGACAGAGCGAACTTCATGGAGAAGTTGAGACATGATCTCATATTCCAGTGTTTCAAATGTGAGCACGGCCTTACTTGGAGCTTCTATAGATGTGATCGGGGGAACGGGGGTAATATTTTGGAATTTCAGACGGTTCCCTACACATACCCATTTCAAGGCACGTCAGCTACAATTATTGGAGGCGGGGAGTAGTCCTTGCACCCCCCTCCCCCCCCCCTCCTTTCATATTGGGGGTAGGGCAGGGGCTCGCTGCCTCACCCGACGGAAAATATCCATCATGTTAAGCGTGAATAAACAAAAACCCGGAATGGACGGCGAAAGGTAAGGTCCGAAACAATTAATATCTTTGGCATCCGTGTCCACTCCAGTTAATAGGGCTTACTTTTTGTTTCGGCTACTGTTTAGCGCGCGGCTATATCCGTTGCGGCGAGCAAATTTGTGCAGATTGTTCGAAATTCGGCCAAAGGTATTATTGGAATACATACCGCCAAATGTCTCAAGTTTAAAGAACGAACAGCATTTGGGGATATAGCGCCTCGTGATTTTTCTTCGTACAGCACCAGGGACTAATACAGATCGGTGGATTAACAGGTAAAGTAGAACAACAACAACAACAAGGTTTGTGAAGTCTTCATGTTCATTGGGGTGCAGTTAGCCACATATATGCAACTCAGTGTATGTAGCCACCACTGAGTTGCAGATCCTTACTCCGAGAAACATCAGTAGCGTCATTTTCTTCGTGGCCAAACATGACAAAATGTACAATTGACTATGGCATTTAACGGGTTGTAAACATGTCAAATATACTTCTCTCCCCCGACACAAAGTATCTGGCTCATTCCTGCAGCGCAAGTGCACGTAAATAGCACCAACTCATGTCACTATCTTCCTATCATGCTCAAATGTTGAAAATGGCCTAAGTGCAGGAAACACTGCAGTGCGCATGCACCGCTAATAACACGAACACTTTACGATATGTCGTAAAGAAGAAAGCGTCATCAGCTGCTGGGGTAACCGAGATGCGTTAGGCACCGCCCACTAGCTGATGACGCTTTCTTCTTTACGACATATCGTAAAGTGTTCGTGTTATTAGCGGTGCATGCGCACTGCAGTGTTTCCTGCACTTAGGCCATTTTCAACATTTGAGCGCGATAGGAAGATAGTGATATGAGTTGGTGCTATTTACGTGCACTTGCGCTGCAGGAATGAGCCAGATACTTTGTGTCGGGGGAGAGAAGTATATTTGACATGTTTACGACCCGTTAAATGCCATAGTCAATTGTACATTTTGTCATGTTTGGCCACGAAGAAAATGACGCTACTGATGTTTCTCGGAGTAAGGATCTGCAACTCAGTGGTGGCTACATACACTGAGTTGCATATATGTGGCTAGGGTGCAGTCTACAGAAGGGCCATGGCATCTGAAATTAAACAGTAGCCAGGTTCATTTTATGCTAAACAGCAAGCGTGTTATTAGAGAACCCCCATAGAACTATATAGTTTCTGAAAGAGTAGGCTCTTGACATAAAGCCGAGACAGATGTAAGCCTTGTTGACGAAAATCAGGGTCCCCATAACCCATACTGAACTTGCTTCAAACTCCAGGAAAATCCTCTAAAATTGGTCCAAAATGGGTAATAGTCCCCCTCCACCAAAGAAAAAAACTTGACAATCGATTGTCCTGAAACTCAACGACAGTGTGCCCAGTCCAAGGACCAACAAAAATTGGCAAAGAAAATAGGGTGTCGACCAGGCGGTTTTCAAGCTCAATTTTACACCGTAAAGTATGCCACGTGCTCGTATGCTGAAAATGGCCCCAATTCACAGCCACACTTTCACACTTCCATCTGCATAGTGAGGCATGGGCCAATCCTACTGGCAAAATATCATGTACTGATTTGAAGCAATTCAACCAGACAACTGAATGATATCACAAATATCAATAAACAAAAAGCCAACAAAAATTCTCATGGGGTCAAAGCTGGTGGAATTTTAATCTCAAAGAATTTGAGGGGGACCAAAAATCCGCAACTGTGGACTGAGCCCTTGAGGCAAACCTCATTTTTCCCCCAACACATGTTGCAGAGTGTTAACTAAGAGAACCCGCATTGGCTTGGCCGAAAACATCGGCTGGGGGAAGTCTAATTTACTTTGTATTGATTAATGTTGTTGTTGTTATGGCTCGTAATTCAATTCAATTCAATTTTATTGTATAGAACACATCCGGTCGCATATAAGGGACATAATCCATAACTGAACAAAGATACCCATATGTACATGTCCTTCTGATAATTATTCAGAAATCAGATCTACCTACTCAGAAATCGTAATGATATCGTATCCTCCCATCGAATCGACACATCTAGCGGTAAACTAAACTGAAGAATGGTAAGGACTCCTGTAATTTGTCCTGTATACTTGCGAAGTTTCCCGTGTGTGCCGCCAATAAGATCGGGCAGACATTCAAGTTCGCCAGGCAAAAAGTTTCAAAGTTATTTACAAATTTATTACGCAAACAACTTCATATGGCTAAGTTTAATAGCTGTCCATAGGGAAGATCATGTGTAATGAAGACACACAGTTAGCTTTAATATAAAATAAATAAAATTTGAAGTAAGTCGAATGTACCGTATACTTTACGATAGAGCTATTTTAAAGTTGATTTATTACATATCATGTTTCAGTGTGGTATAATATGATATATGCGATATTTATCATATTAGATACATGATAGTCGGGTCCACAATACAAACAAACAAACAAATAGAACAAACATGTGAGCCAGTGAGGGACACTCGCTCATGTGAATAACAAGAGGACTAAAGCTGTAAAACCTACTTTATCTTGCAATGGCAATTGATGAGACAATCGAAGGATATGTTCATTTACGATAACAATATGATAGGACAGAAGAATATACTTTCACTTTCATCAACAATATGAGAGGACTGAAGAATTAATACCACAAATTAGGCCACTCGATGCACCAGAATTCAGGGTGGTATTGAAAAATTTTCTTCCCTGTGTTTTCATGAATATACATAATCAGCAAGGCAAAAGTAAGAAAGGCATAATAAAGGTTGGATAACATTGCCATTCCATACTCTCTCGGTCCACAAGTGTTGTCTGTCCGTGTTACACAAGAACTGTTCAATCGATATATCAACTGGTCAAGTGTGACTTTGAAACAGCCTTGTACATTATGCAAGTCAGAGTGATTACTACCCAGAAAAGATGTCATCTTGACGATGATCAAATTATTGTACACCATGAAGGAACTGTTTTAGAGCCTTCCAAATGAGAAAAGCTCCTTGGCATTTACATTACTGAAAAGAGCCATGGCCCCTCTCCCTAGCCATCGGCCCATAGGTAGGCTCTTTGGAAAAATGTTATGGAAGTGTTATTTTTGAAGCAATACTCCATAGTACACATCCTTAAGTTCCAATATCTAAAGAAAACGAGGTAAGCTTGTTTCGAACAAGGATCGGATTGCAAGTTGAAAACGTGTAGAAAGCTCATTTTCAATAAATTGGACGTATTTTAAGCTCTTTTGGAAAGAAATTTGTATAGTAGGCAGTCTAGAACCAGAATAAAAGTCAATTCATTCAATTCTTATATCAATTCCATACGGTTTAACCATAAATATATTTTGGTTCTGACTTGCCTTGATCACTAAAAAATGAAATTAAAAAATATTTTATTGGTCGTCTTCTTGCCACAAATTTGTTTTCTATTCAGTGACATGAAGCTATGGTTATCTAATAGCTCAACAGGTTAGACCCTGGGCTTGAGACCGCAGAAAGGCCGTTTTTCATCGTTGTGGGTTCGAGCCCCATTTTTATCATTTATAATGTGATCATTTTTCCCTTCGTTTTATTTCACTTTCGGCATTTCCCCATCCGGAATATTATCAAAAGAAATAGCTTTTAATAGTTTGAAGCTTGGAACTAATTATGCAAGATAATTAATTTCATTAGCATTTATCATTGATCGTTCTACATGTATCTCACGATGGCTAGAATTGGTGACATCTTAATATAAATCACTGCCGTGTGCAGATAGATTAATGCACATTTACTTATATTTGTGTATGAACCATCAACAGAAGTTCTGATGTTATATTTGTGCATGCACACTGAAATATCGCCTATTGCTACCGTGTGTGAGAACTAGACAAGGTCAGGCCAAGCCAGAAATTACCAGTGAGCATCACACCTATCTAACCACAGAAACATGGGAATGAAGAAGGACAAATACTCCGACCTATGCAATGATGTAACAAAAGATAGAGACTTACTCAACATTTGGCTGTTCATGAGTGAATACTAGTCAAGTCAGTTACTGTGACCAGAAAATGTTTCGGTTTATGCAGATCAGGGACACGAATGAGTACAAACTGCTGTAGATATAATCTCTCCAGTACGAATTCGCAACAGCTATATTTGATTTGCTTATTTTCATTCAAGAACACGATTGCATACCAGAATTTCTTGTGTTAATAGCAATGGTATGTCATAAACAAATTCGATTCAACAAATAATTTACTTTGGTTGGCCTTAAAACTCCTCGTCTGAGTGCATCCCAGTGCGTAGTATGTCACCTTTGTTCACCGACCACCAGGAGGGTTGGATGCGTGTTAGTGCGCAGTATGTATGGGCCGCTACCTGAGCAAAGGGACCATGGCTCTTTGGTGTGGACGAATCAAGTCGACAGTATTTGCAAGAAAATTTCTTCCAAACTGTTTTTACTTCGTAAGATTAAACCTTTTCTGCCTTTCCATTCTCGTTTAACCTTTCACAACTGTTTTATTTTTCCGCATCTTGGTTTTTGTTGTGATGTGTGGGGGTACGGTACCGTCTATGACACTGTTCGCCTTTAACGTCTTCAGAAACGTGCCGCCAGGCTTATTTTAGACTGTGATTTTACTGTTCCATCTAAAACTTTATTTTGTAAACTTAAATGGTTACCTTTTAGCTATCGTTTAAAATTTCAAGAATCTGTTTTAGTGTATAAAGCTTTTAATGATCTTGCACCGTCTTATTTATCCAATATTTTAGAAAAATCGAACTGTACCAGGACTCGTTCCTATGATAGGACTACATTAAGGATCCCTTTTAGTCGTACGAATTTACATCAATCTTCTTTTAGTATATCTAGTGCCAAACTATGGAATGATTTACCAGTGGACATCCGTCACTGTCAAACTTTAACTTGTTTTAAGCGTAGATGTGCACAGTTTTACATGGATAAATTTACAATCTCACACTAATTTTTTATTCTATTTATTTATTTATTTAATTATTTTTTATTATCTTCATCTCATCCCTATATATACAAAATTTCTTAATTGACATTTATTGTATATATAGCTTCTTCTTTAGATAAGTTTGTTGTAAATATGTACTGTATGATTGTTTTGTTATACATGTATATTACCAGTTTTAGCCCACGGCTGCCGCGAAAACCAGTGTATACTGATGGTTTGTCCATGTTTAAATAAAGTTTATTATTATTATTATTATTAATCAACCAATCAAAACAATACAATTTCCTCTATAATTTCACTTGCATTTACAATAAGGGAGGACTGACAGATATTTTCAATTACAACAACAGAAGAAGGCTGAAGGATACTTTCACTTGCATTCATATCACAGGAGTAAGCAGGATAACAAGAGGACTGGAGGATATAGGTTCCTTTCGCTTTTAAGAGAGCGGACGGACGGACGTCAATTATCATAATTTGGCTGATGGATGATTTTATTTTCCAGACCATGTACCTTCATATCATCAAAAAATGATGTTCTTCAACAAATCTTTCATTTTCACGAATGTTTTTTTTTTTAAATAAGCCATGTTTCCAAAGTAAATTCTGGTAAACTAAATGATATCAATCATCTCTTCTCTGTACCCATCCTCGCTGAAACTAGGGGTACACATGTAAGTTACATGCCAGTGAAAACGTTGTGACCAGAGCGATATGGTTTCATAGCAGTGACATCTTCAACATAACGGTAGCATATGGACCATAGATGGTTGTTTGTCTTGTCTGGTACAGCTTTGGTTCCGTAACGGTGAAGATGTAGTCAACACTATGGTACCATACTGCTCTAGATACAATGCTTCCACTGGCGGGGAAATTTTAGAAAGAAGATAGAAAATCTGAAAAATCTGGAGTACTTTCTGCATGGCAAATCTTTGATAGAAAAATTAAATTTACTGATGGTAATCTCTTTAGTGTGAATCTATCTGATAAAATTCACATTTTATGGGGTCAATCCTTTTTATTCAGCAGTGGTCCAGCAAAGGTTTGAATCACTTTGAACATGTTCTAAATGAACAACGAGAGTTTTGTAACTTCAACGAAATAAAATTAAATTATGTTTAAAAGGCACATTTTTGGATCATTTAAGATTATTTAGGAACATCCTGAATGAATGAATTCGGCCAAAGGTATTATTGGAATACATACCGCCAAATGTCTCAAGTTTAAAGAACGAACAGCATTTGGGGATATAGCGCCTCGTGATTTTTCTTCGTACAGCACCAGGGACTAATACAGATCGGTGGATTAACAGGTAAAGTAGAACAACAACAACAACAAGGTTTGTGAAGTCTTCATGTTCATTGGGGTGCAGTTAGCCACATATATGCAACTCAGTGTATGTAGCCACCACTGAGTTGCAGATCCTTACTCCGAGAAACATCAGTAGCGTCATTTTCTTCGTGGCCAAACATGACAAAATGTACAATTGACTATGGCATTTAACGGGTTGTAAACATGTCAAATATACTTCTCTCCCCCGACACAAAGTATCTGGCTCATTCCTGCAGCGCAAGTGCACGTAAATAGCACCAACTCATGTCACTATCTTCCTATCACGCTCAAATGTTGAAAATGGCCTAAGTGCAGGAAACACTGCAGTGCGCATGCACCGCTAATAACACGAACACTTTACGATATGTCGTAAAGAAGAAAGCGTCATCAGCTAGTGGGCGGTGCCTAACGCATCTCACTAGCTGATGACGCTTTCTTCTTTACGACATATCGTAAAGTGTTCGTGTTATTAGCGGTGCATGCGCACTGCAGTGTTTCCTGCACTTAGGCCATTTTCAACATTTGAGCGCCATTTGTATGGCTTTTCACCAGTGTGTGTTATTTCATGATTTCTTATGTCTCCTTTCTTTGAAAAGCTATTTAGACAGAGCGAACATTTGTATGGCTTTTCACAAGTATGAACTCTGTCAGCTGTCGTTCTTCCTGTATTGTCCGTTTCTGGATTCCAAAATTTCAAGGATTCGTTGGGCAGTTTTGTCGTCTCTGCTGTCTTGACTTTTATCACATACATGGCCACAGGAAAAGGTCTATCAGAGAGGAAATCATCGACACGTGTCTGCTCGTCATCAGAACACTTCTTGGCAAAAGACTAAATCAAACAGAAAACATAACCAGCCTTATTTTTATATCAACACTTCTTTCCACTTCAATACGGTCAGTTATTAAATATATCTTCGAAAATCTGTTTGCAAAATCACATGGAGTTTGTGAATTTAATATAAACTTGTAGCATACTCCACCATGAGTCTTTAGAACCGTATCTAAAAGTTGTTGCATGTGATTAAAACCAGATCTCAAAACAAGCTGAGGAGATAGCAGGTTCTCCGCCAAGTAGCCTGTTTAAGAGCATACAGAAATAGGCTTCAAATATCTCCTTAAATGTCACTCGGAAAGTGGATATGTGTATGTGGAAAGGGACATTTATCTCGAATTGTTGAGACAAATTGAGGAGGTTTGGGAAGCAGTGATGAATAGTGTAACACTGGAATGTAAATCTGCAGTTGTTTATGGAATTTTGGATGGTGAAGCTTATAAATCGATGGGTGGTATAGATCTTAAGATATCGCATTCACAACACAGATGGGTACAATATGGGAGTGTGAAATCCAAGACGGCCAATGGCAGTCATATTGGATTACATACTACTTCAATGAAAATCAACACCAATGGCCGTCTACTGATGTGAAACAATTTCTCAAGTTTGAAGTCAATTGGACAAGTTGTTCTCAAGATACTGCGTTTACAAGATACAGGACGGAAGGAATCCAAGATGGTCAATGGCAGCCATCTTGGATTACATACTGTGAAACGCCTTATCAAGTTTGAAGTCAATTTTTGAGTTGTTCCCAAGATATCGTGCTCACAAGATGCAGGATGGACGGAATTCAAGATGGTCAGTACCAATAAAAATCAGTACCAATGGCTATCTAACTGATGTGAAGCATCTTCTCGAGTTTCAAGTCGGTTGGCCAAATTATTCTCAAGATATCGCGTTCACAAGCCGTGGGACGGATGGACGGATGGAAGGACGGACGCCCGGATGGACGGACGGCTAGCATTTCCGAGTCCTCCCACCATTTTGTGGCGAAGGACAATAACGCTCCCTGTCTCGCATGTCGATGAATTCACATGTTTAAGATCCCGGCACAAGAACCGGGTTTCTGTGTTGAAAGTCCTAGCTGTCGGCAGATACAGTCAAACGTCTGGCCCGTCTCTTGCGTGGAGGGTACAAGTGTACGGTATATGCAAAAGTCATCTTCTATATTTTATCTCGATTCATCGGATCAATATTTTATTCCCTAGAAACCGTGATGATATTCTGTTAAGATTAATAGAATTTAGATATATCGATCAATTCCAGTAGATATTTCTCTCTTCACGAGGTCAACCTATCATTCCACTTAGTTGTGACCCAAGCTTGACGTTTTAGACATAAATTGGTCAGTTCTCAGAACATGAAAATGAGAGTGTTGATGCCAGATCTTCATAAGTGACAAGTAGAATGGGGAGCGACTTTTGTAGATCTGGTTTTAATCTAATCAACAACTGTGTTTCACGGCTTACCGGTAATTGTTCACATGGATCATGCTCGACACCACCTCCTTGTTCTTCCACCGCATACTGAGCTGTTGGTTCTGTCTTCACTGTTACATCTCCCGCTTCCATAGATTCACTTGCAGAATGCCCGTAAGTTATCCCATCATCTTGCACCAAAGATCCTGTCGCTTGGTCAAGAGGTTCCAGTTTTACTGATAAATCTTCCATTGTCCTCTCAATTATCACAGATAATTTAGTCCCACTGAAATAAAAACACAACAATCATCTTTTATTAGTGGCTTAAACATGACATGATGGTATCATACAAGCGTTAGATTTGACATTTAGTAGTTAGCCAGAAATATCCGTTTTTATGTCTCTCACAGATAGCGTCCATTGACACCCCACCTTCATCACGTCAAGGTTTCTATTTCTGAGCCAAAGGCGAACCCTTGACCAACTTGCATAGCAAACCGCGTTCCGCCCACATTCCAGTGACGTGGGTTGGAAAAACTGTGCTGATGGTAAAATACGTTTGAGTTTTACTATCGCTGCTAAACTATTCGCTGATACCAAATGTAAAATATTTAATCCGAACACGCATAGCAAAATATTAATGGATAGACCAGTGAAATTTTATAGAAATCCGTGCGTTTCAATCCAATTCAAATCTTTCACTGAGACGGTGAGGTCAGATACAATGACATCACGGACCGCCGTTGAAGTTTCAGTGTTTCCTAGGTTTGCCTGGCTTGATGGTAGATGAATGGGTTTATTTTCAGTTCAAATAGATTTTGTTTCAAACCATGTTTCCTTTATATTTATTAATGTTCATGGTATTTAAAAGAGTTCATGTTCATCTGCCACTGGGTATCACACAAGCTATGGTGTTTTCGAATCTAATAAAACGTTTTCAAAAGATGTTGAATTTATTTTATTCAATTCTCAAATCACATTCACCAATTTAAATTCTATCACCAACGGGCCGTCATATACACATCAGGCCGACATATACACATCAATCTTCGTTTCCGGGAGAATGGTGGCGCGCGCGCTATGGGAGGCAACTCTAGCTTGGTCCGACAGATGTCACCGTGGAATAAATGTCATGTCCAACGCTCTGCCGTGGTACATAACATTTATCCAATGGTGAGGCAAGATATGACTGCATCATCACTGAACATCACGATTTGTAGAATGACACGTGACAGGCTGCAAACCAATGAATGCATTACGAATCTACATGAGGTATAATAAATATAAATATCGCATATCATATCATACCACACTAAAACATGATATGTAATAAATCAAATTTAAAATGGGTCTATCATAAAGTATACGGTACGTTCGGCTTACTTTAAATTTTATTGCTTTCATATTAAAGATAACAGTGTGTGTTCATAACCCATGATCTTCCCTATAGACAGCTATTAAACTTAGCCATATGAAGTTGTTTGCATAATTTGTAAATTACTTCGGACTGTTTTGCCCGGTGAAATTGAACATCTGCCCGATATTATCGGCGGCACACACGGATAACTTCGCAAGTATACAGGACAAATTACAGGAGTTCTTACCATTCTTCAGTTTAGTTTACCGTTAGATGTGTCGATTCGACGGGAGGATATGATATCATTACGATTTCTGAGTAGGTAGATCTGATTTCTGAATAATTAACAGAAAGACATGTACATAATGGGTATCTTTGTTCAGTTATGAATTACGTCCCTTATATGCGACCTCTTTGATGTGTTCTATACAATAAAATTGAATTGATTTGAATTACGGGCCATAACAACAACAATTAATCAATACAACGTAAATTAGACTTCCCCCAGCCGATGTTTTCTGCCAAGCCAATGCGAATTCTCTTAGTTAACACTCTGTAACATGCGTTGGGAGAAAAGTGAGGTCTGTCTCAATCAAGACTTCACAACGTTCGTAAAGTTAGACCGCGGTTCGCAGTTCGCTATTCGTTATTCGAGGGGACCAGTCATTATTTCCTCAGACATGGAGAAAAACATCTGTATTTTCTTTATTATGAGTATTTTGAACTCCAATCTCTGCATAGTAAGAGAGAAAGTCCTGCTTCATATGTTTTCATATTCATATCCCAAATCTGACGCCAGGGGGCGCTGGTAGTGGCGCTGTTATGAGTATCTGGCTATCCGAATAGCGGTCTGGCCTATCCGAATAGCGGTCTACCTTGCCATATCCCATAATACAAATGCTTCGAACTTGTAAATAGGACTGTTCAGAGAGTATATCACGGGCTAGAAGATGGAGTCTTCAGTTCCCATATCGGTCGCCAGGGGGCGCTACTATGAGTGACCGTTTACATGTCGTTCTGAATAGCGGTCTGTCCTATCTGAATAGCGGTCTAGATCGCCAGAGACAATAATATACACACTTCGAACTTATAAATAGGTATAACGAGAGAGTATTTCATTGGTTACAAGTTGGAGTCATCAGTTCCAACATCGGTCGCCAGGGGGCGCTACTATGAGTGACCGTTTACATGTCGTTCTGAATAGCGGTCTGTCCTATCTGAATAGCGGTCTAGATCGCCAGAGACAATAATATAAACATTTCGAACTTATAAATAGGTATAGTGAGAGAGTATTTCATTGGCTACAAGTTGGAGTCTTCAGTCCCTATATCGGACGCTAGGGGGCGCTACTACGAATGACCGTTTACATGCCGGTCTAAATAGCCGTCTGGCATATCTGAATAGCGGTCTAGATCGCCAGAGACAATAATTTCGAACTTATAAATAGGTATAATGAGAGAGTATTTCATTGGCTACAAGTTGGAGTCATCAGTCCCTACATCGGACGATAGGGGGCGCTACTACGAATGACCGTTTACATGCTGGTCTGAATAGCGGTCTGGCATATCTGAATAGCGGTCTACATCCCCAGAGACAATAATATACACACTTCGAACTTATAAATAGGTATAACGAGAGAGTATTTCATTGGCTACAAGTCGGAGTCATCAGTTCCAACATCGGTCGCCAGGGGGCGCTACTATGAGTGACCGTTTACATGTCGTTCTGAATAGCGGTCTGTCCTATCTGAATAGCGGTCTAGATCGCCAGAGACAATAATATAAACACTTCGATCTTATAAATAGGTATAATGAGAGAGTATTTCATTGTCTACAAGTTGGAGTCATCAGTCCCTACATCGGACGATAGGGGGCGCTACTACGAATGACCGTTTACATGCTGGTCTGAATAGCGGTCTGGCATATCTGAATATCGGTCTAGATCCCCAGAGACAATAATATATACTCTTCGAACTTATAAATTGGTATAGCGAGAGAGTATTTCATTGGCTACAAGCTGGAGTCACCAGTCCCTACATCGGACGATAGGGGGCGCTACTACGAATGACCGTTTACATGCTGGTCTGAATAGCGGTCTGGCATATCTGAATAGCGGTCTAGATCCCCAGAGACAATAATATATACACTTCGAACTTATAAATAGGTATAGCGAGAGAGTATTTCATTGGCTGCAAGTTGGAGTCATCAGTTCCAACATCGGTCGCCAGGGGGCGCTACTATGAGTGACCGTTTACATGTCGTTCTGAATAGCGGTCTGTCCTATCTGAATAGCGGTCTAGATCGCCAGAGACAATAATATAAATACTTCGAACTTATAAATAGGTATAATGAGAGAGTATTTCATTGGCTACAAGTTGGAGTCATCAGTTCCAACAGCTGTCGCTAGGGGGCGCTACTATGAGTGACCGTTTACATGTCGTTCTGAATAGCGGTCTGTCCTATCTGAATAGCGGTCTAGATCGCCAGAGACAATAATATAAACACTTCGAACTTATAAATAGGTATAACGAGAGAGTATTTCATTGGCTACAAGTTGGAGTCATCAGTTCCAACATCGGTCGCCAGGGGGCGCTACTATGAGTGACCGTTTACATGTCGTTCTGAATAGCTGTCTGTCCTATCTGAATAGCGGTCTACCTTGCCATATCCCATAATGCAAATGCTTCGAACTTGTAAATAGGACTGTTCAGAGAGTATATCACGGGCTAGAAGATGGAGTCTTCAGTTCCCATATCGGTCGCCAGGGGGCGCTACTATGAGTGACCGTTTACATGTCGTTCTGAATAGCGGTCTGTCCTATCTGAATAGCGGTCTAGATCGCCAGAGACAATAATATAAACACTTCGAACTTATAAATAGGTATAATGAGAGAGTATTTCATTGGCTACAAGTTGGAGTCATCAGTTTCAACATCTGTCGCCAGGGGGCGCTACTATGAGTGACCGTTTACATGTCGTTCTGAATAGCGGTCTGTCCTATCTGAATAGCGGTCTAGATCGCCAGAGACAATAATATAAACACTTCGAACTTATAAATAGGTATAACGAGAGAGTATTTCATTGGCTACAAGTTGGAGTCATCAGTTCCAACATCGGTCGCAGGGGGCGCTACTATGAGTGACCGTTTACATGTCGTTCTGAATAGCGGTCTGTCCTATCTGAATAGCGGTCTAGATCGCCAGAGACAATAATATAAACACTTCGAACTTATAAATAGGCATAGTGAGAGAGTATTTCATTGGCTACAAGTTGGAGTCATCAGTTCCAACATCTGTCGCCAGGGGGCGCTACTATGAGTGACCGTTTACATGTCGTTCTGAATAGCGGTCTGTCCTATCTGAATAGCGGTCTAGATCGCCAGAGACAATAATATAAACATTTCGAACTTATAAATAGGTATAGTGAGAGAGTATTTCATTGGCTACAAGTTGGAATCATCAGTCCCTACATCGGACGATAGGGGGCGCTACTACGAATGACCGTTTACATGCTGGTCTGAATAGTGGTCTGGCATATCTGAATAGCGGTCTAGATCCCCAGAGACAATAATATACACACTTCGAACTTATAAATAGGTATAACGAGAGAGTATTTCATTGGCTACAAGTTGGAGTCATCAGTTCCAACATCGGTCGCCAGGGGGCGCTACTATGAGTGACCGTTTACATGCTGGTCTGAATAGCGGTCTGGCATATCTGAATAGCGGTCTAGATCGCCAGAGACAATAATATAAACACTTCGAACTTATAAATAGGTATAATGAGAGAGTATTTCATTGGCTACAAGTTGGAGTCATCAGTCCCCACATCGGACGATAGGGGGCGCTACTACGAATGACCGTTTACATGCTGGTCTGAATAGCGGTCTGGCATATCTGAATAGCGGTCTAGATCCCCAGAGACAATAATATATACACTTCGAACTTATAAATAGGTATAGCGAGAGAGTATTTCATTGGCTGCAAGTTGGAGTCATCAGTTCCAACATCGGTCGCCAGGGGGCGCTACTATGAGTGACCGTTTACATGTCGTTCTGAATAGCGGTCTGTCCTATCTGAATAGCGGTCTAGATCGCCAGAGACAATAATATAAATACTTCGAACTTATAAATAGGCATAATGAGAGAGTATTTCATTGGCTACAAGTTGGAGTCATCAGTTCTAACAGCTGTCGCCAGGGGGCGCTACTATGAGTGACCGTTTACATGTCGTTCTGAATAGCGGTCTGTCCTATCTGAATAGCGGTCTAGATCGCCAGAGACAATAATATAAACACTTCGAACTTATAAATAGGTATAACGAGAGAGTATTTCATTGGCTACAAGTTGGAGTCATCAGTTCCAACATCGGTCGCCAGGAGGCGCTACTATGAGTGACCGTTTACATGTCGTTCTGAATAGCGGTCTGTCCTATCTGAATAGCGGTCTAGATCGCCAGAGACAATAATATAAACACTTCGAACTTATAAATAGGTATAATGAGAGAGTATTTCATTGGCTACAAGTTGCAGTCTTCAGTTCAACATCTGTCGCCGAGGCATACTATCAGTTACATGTCGTTCTGAATAGCGGTCTGTCCTATCTGAATAGCGGTCTAGATCGCCAGAGACAATAATATAAACACTTCGATCTTATAAATAGGTATACTGTGAGAGTATTTCATTGGCTACAAGTTGGAGTCATCAGTCCCTACATCGGACGATAGGGGGCGCTACTACGAATGACCGTTTACATGCTGGTCTGAATAGCGGTCTGGCATATCTGAATAGCGGTCTAGATCCCCAGAGACAATAATATATACTCTTCGAACTTATAAATTGGTATAATGAGAGAGTATTTCATTGGCTACAAGTTGGAGTCATCAGTTCCAACATCGGTCGCCAGGGGGCGCTACTATGAGTGACCGTTTACATGTCGTTCTGAATAGCGGTCTGTCCTATCTGAATAGCGGTCTAGATCGCCAGAGACAATAATATAAACACTTCGAACTTATAAATAGGTATAATGAGAGAGCATTTCATTGGCTACAAGTTGGAGTCATCAGTCCCTACATCGGACGATAGGGGGCGCTACTACGAATGACCGTTTACATGCTGGTCTGAATAGCGGTCTGTCCTATCTGAATAGCGGTCTAGATCGCCAGAGACAATAATATAAACACTTCGAGCTTATAAATAGGTATAGCGAGAGAGTATTTCATTGGCTACAAGTTGGAGTCATCAGTTCCAACATCGGTCGCCAGGGGGCGCTACTATGAGTGACCGTTTACATGTCGTTCTGAATAGCGGTCTGTCCTATCTGAATAGCGGTCTACCTTGCCATATCCCATAATGCACATGCTTCGAACTTGTAAATAGGACTGTTCAGAGAGTATATCACGGGCTAGAAGATGGAGTCTTCAGTTCCCATATCGGTCGCCAGGGGGCGCTACTATGAGTGACCGTTTACATGTCGTTCTGAATGGCGGTCTGTCCTATCTGAATAGCGGTCTAGATCGCCAGAGACAATAATATGAACACTTCGAACTTATAAATAGGTATAATGAGAGAATATTTCATTGGCTACAAGTTGGAGTCATCAGTTTCAACATCTGTCGCCAGGGGGCGTTACTATGAGTGACCGTTTACATGTCGTTCTGAATAGCGGTCTGTCCTATCTGAATAGCGGTCTAGATCGCCAGAGACAATAATATAAACACTTCGAACTTATAAATAGGTATAACGAGAGAGTATTTCAATGGCTACAAGTTGGAGTCATCAGTTCCAACATCGGTCGCCAGGGGGCGCTACTATGAGTGACCGTTTACATGTCGTTCTGAATAGCGGTCTGTCCTATCTGAATAGCGGTCTAGATCGCCAGAGACAATAATATAAACACTTCGAACTTATAAATAGGCATAATGAGAGAGTATTTCATTGGCTACAAGTTGGAGTCATCAGTTCCAACATCTGTCGCCAGGGGGCGCTACTATGAGTGACCGTTAATAACGGTCTGTCCTATCTGAATAGCGGTCTAGATCGCCAGAGACAATAATATAAACATTTCGAACTTATAAATAGGTATAGTGAGAGAGTATTTCATTGGCTACAAGTTGGAATCATCAGTCCCTACATCGGACGATAGGGGGCGCTACTACGAATGACCGTTTACATGCTGGTCTGAATAGCGGTCTGGCATATCTGAATAGCGGTCTAGATCCCCAGAGACAATAATATATACACTTCGAACTTATAAATAGGTATAACGAGAGAGTATTTCATTGGCTACAAGTTGGAGTCATCAGTCCCTACATCGGACGATAGGGGGCGCTACTACGAATGACCGTTTACAAGCTGGTCTGAATAGCGGTCTGTCCTATCAGAATAGCGGTCCAGACCGCCAGAGACAATAATATAAACACTTCGAACTTATAAATAGGTATAATGAGAGAGTATTTCATTGGCTACAAGCCGGAGTATTCTGTTCCCACATCGGCCTCCAGGGGGCGCTACTATGATTGTCCGTTTACATGCTGGTCTGAATAGCGGTCTGGCAAATCTGAATAGCGATCTAGATCCCCAGAGACAATAATATATACACTTCGAACTTATAAATATGTATAACGATAGATATTTCATTGGCTACAAGTTGGAGTCATCAGTCCCTATATCGGACGATAGGGGCGCTACTACGAATGACCTTTTACATGCCGGTCTGAATAGCGGTCTGGCATATCTGAATAGCGGTCTAGATCCCCAGAGACAATAATATATACACTTCGAACTTATAAATAGGTATAACGAGAGAGTATTTCATTGGCTACAAGTTGGAGTCATCAGTCCCTACATCGGACGATAGGGGGCGCTACTACGAATGACCGTTTACATGGCGGTCTGAATAGCGGTCTGGCATACCTGAATAGCGGTCTAGATCGCCAGACACAATAATATATACGCGTCGAACTTATAAATAGGTATAACGAGAGAGTATTTCATGGGCTACAAGTTGGAGTCATCAGTTCCAACATCGGTCGCCAGGGGACGCTACTATGAGTGACCGTTTACATGTTGTTCTGAATAGCGGTCTGTCCTATCTGAATAGCGGTCTAGATCGCCAGAGACAATAATATAAACACTTCGAACTTATAAATAGGCATAATGAGAGAGTATTGCATTGGCTACAAGTTGGAGTCTTCGGTCCCTACATCGGACGCTAGGGGGCGCTACTACGAATGACCGTTTACATGCCGGTCTGAATAGCGGTCTGGCATATCTGAATAGCGGTCTAGATCGCCAGAGACAATAATATAAACATTTCGAACTTATAAATAGGTATAATGAGAGAGTATTTCATTGGCTACAAGTTGGAGTCATCAGTCCCTACATCGGACGATAGGGGGCGCTACTACGAATGACCGTTTACATGCCGGTGTGAATAGCGGTCTGGCATATCTGAATAGCGGTCTAGATCGCCAGAGACAATAATATATACACTTCGAACTTATAAATAGGTATAATGAGAGAGTATTTCATTGGTTACAAGTTGGAGTCATCAGTTCCAACATCTGTCGCCAGGGGCCGCTACTATGAGTGACCGTTTACATGTCGTTCTGAATAGCGGTCTGTCCCATCTGAATAGCGGTCTAGATCGCCAGAGACAATAATATAAACACTTCGAACTTATAAATAGGTATAATGAGAGAGTATTTCATTGGCTACAAGTTGGAGTCATCAGTCCCTACATCGGACGATAGGGGGCGCTACAACGAATGACCGTTTACATGTCGTTCTGAATAGCGGTCTGTCCTATCTGAATAGCGGTCTAGATCGCCAGAGACAATAATATAAACACTTCGAACTTATAAATAGGTATAATGAGAGAGTATTTCATTGGCTACAAGTCGGAGTCATCAGTCCCTACATCGGACGATAGGGGGCGCTACAACGAATGATCGTTTACATGCCGGTCTGAATAGCGGTCTGGCATATCTGAATAGCGGTCTAGATCGCCAGATACAATAATATATACACTTCGAACTTATAAATAGGTATAATGAGAGAGTATTTCATTGGTTGCAAGTTGGAGTCATCAGTTCCAACATCTGTCGCCAGGGGGCGCTACTATGAGTGACCGTTTACATGTGGTTCTGAATAGCGGTCTGTCCTATCTGAATAGCGGTCTAGATCGCCAGAGACAATAATATAAACACTTCGAACTTATAAATAGGTAATGAGAGAGTATTTCATTGGCTACAAGTTGGAGTCATCAGTCCCTACATCGGACGATAGGGGGCGCTACAACGAATGACCGTTTACATGCCGCTCTGAATAGCGGTCTGGCATATCTGAATAGCGGTCTAGATCGCCAGAGACAATAATATATACACTTCGAACTTATAAATAGGTATAACGAGAGAGTATTTCATTGGCTACAAGTTGGAGTCATCAGTCCCTACATCAGACGATAGGGGGCGCTACTACGAATGACCGTTTACATGGCGGTCTGAATAGCGGTCTGGCATACCTGAATAGCGGTCTAGATCGCCAGACACAATAATATAAACACTTCGAACTTATAAATAGGTATAATGAGAGGGTATTTCATTGGCTACAAGTTGGAGTCATCAGTTCCAACATCTGTCGTCAGAGGGCGCTACTATGAGTGACCGTTTACATGTCGTTCTGAATAGCGGTCTGTCCTATCTGAATAGCGGTCTAGATCGCCAGAGACAATAATATAAACACTTCGAACTTATAAATAGCTTTACCGGACCTTCTAAATTACACACCTTATTAAAAGGCGATGGATATGTAGTAGCGCGTAAAGAGCTAACGCAGTGATTGAGCGACCAGGACGCTTATAGTTTACAAAAGCCAGTTCGTTATACTTTTAAGAGAGGCAGGGTCGTCACTGCGGGATTAGACGATCTTTGGGATACAGATCTAGCCGACGTGTCCAATGTATCCGAGTACAACGATGGCGTGCAATTTCTTCTCTTCGTCATAGACGTTTTCTCGCGATTTCTGTGGGTTATCCCCCTTCCCAATAAACAGCATAAGGCTATAATCTCGGGACTCGATCAAATCCTGATTGAGGGGAGACAACCCAAGTATCTCCGCTTCGACAAAGGAAGCGAATACAACAACCGATGGGTGAAAGCGTATTTGAAGAAGAAAGACATTCATTTCTACGTAACCCATAACGAAAAAAAGGCTAATTACGCCGAGAGGGTTATAAGAACGATGAAAAATAGTATGTATAGATATTTCACCCATAAGCAGACCTACAGTTATTTAGACGTCTTACAAGACCTGGTGCGTAATTACAACCAACGACCGCACACATCTCTGCGCAACAAAAGTCCTTCCGATGTTAATGAAGGGAACGAGGCTCTCCTCTGGAGAGAAATGTACGTCGACACGGCGACAAAAGGTCGTAAACAACCGTTCAAATTAAACATCGGGGATACCGTGAGAATCTCTCACGTGAGGTACGCCTTCCAAAGAGATTATCAAGCGAAGTGGACGGAGGAACTCTTCAAAATTTCCCGACGATTCCGGAGACGAGGCATCGCGATATACGAACTCAAAGACTTCATGGACGACGGGGTACAGGGAACATTTTATCAGCAGGAACTACAACGAGTGAGGAAAGCGTCCGACGCCTTATGGCGGATCGAAAAAGTTCTCAAAACACGCCGGAAGAGAGGCAGAGTTGAGAAATTAGTTAAATGCATGGGCTGGCCCATTAAATTCGCCAGCTGGGTGCCATTAGAAGATATCGAAACTATCTAAACTCGACTACCTGCAGCCCACACTCTGCAGTCTGCAGCCTGCACCCTGCACCCTGCAGCCTGCAGCCTGCACCTGCGCCGTGCAGCCTTATGTATTGAATGAGTGTTTGGATATCTCCTATATAAGTTCGAGTATGAGTGCGGCGAGCGCACTCTACATGAAAACTTTGATATATTAACGACTATTTTCCTAGAGTATATCATGTCTTATGCGTGTAGCTTATGCGCTAAGAAGTTTACGAGAATCGAAAATCTGCGCAAACATATCGAGTTACATCACGGGGGACGGCTTACATCGCGTATCGATGTCATTACTAATACGAAACCGTGTATGAACGAACGAGTATCCGAAACAATGGACGTGAATGCGACCTTTCAACATCCCTTTACCATGATTGTTAGCGGCCCGACTGGTTGTGGGAAGACGTCGTGGGTGTTGCAACGTTTGGAAGGGACCGACATTTAGCCTTCTCCTATGCGTATTGTCTGGTGTTACGGTCAATGGCAACCCGCCTACGAGAATACTCGATTACAGAATGTGAGCTTCGTTCCCGGAATCCCGCTCGATATCGGTGAGCCCTATTATTTCGACCCCGCGCAGGTCAATATTGTGGTCCTCGACGATATGATGAGCCAAGCCAAATCAGCCAAGTCGCGGATCTGTTTACCAAAGGCTCTCATCATCGGAATCTACCCGTAATTTACTTGACCCAGAATCTCTTCCCCCAAGGCAATGCGTCCAGAGACATCACCTTGAACTGTCAATACTTCGTGCTATTCAACAATCCCATCGATCGGCATCAAGTTCTACTATTCGGAAGACGCATGTATCCTCAAAACATAGGCTATTTCACGAAAAAATACCAAGAAGCTACCGCCAAGCCATACGGTTCCCTAATAATAGATTTGAAGCCGACTACACCGGAAAGACAAAGACTAAGAATGAAGCTGAATGCGTGAGCACAGATGGGACAAGGTCTATACACAAAGACAATACCTTCTTGGTATAAGGAACAAACGGGAGAAGGGAGACGTGAGAAATTGGATACCCATAAAGCGTCCCACACGGTGAAACACGACACGTGGAAAGCCCTGTTCGGTAGAGCATGGAAGTGAACGATGATATCAAAATGAAGACTAGAGAGTTAATAACGAATGGATGTACGAAGCAGGAGGCCGAGGTCCAAGCAATAACTGAATACATGCCCCATATGATGAAGACGCTACGCGGGATGTACCTCGATGTGATCCTGGGTATAAAAGAACGACCCAATTCACGAGGAAATCATGAAGTCCTGCGATGACCTTCAGAAGTCCTACAACACGAGCTATGAGGAGGCGATGAAACAAAGCGTTAAAATGAAAAAAACATTTGTTCGATAAACTTTACGAAGACGATGAATAAGTTCCACGCATTTTATTAATAAACATACATAGTTCGTAAAATTAGCCGTCATTTGCTTTCACTCTGATGTAATCGGAGATCCGATGAAGCCATGTGCCACAGTATTGACACCGTCATCTAGTACATACCGTTTATCATCGAAGGCGGATAACGCTACTTTCTCAACGGTATGACTATATAACTGGTGGTCAATACTGCGAATCTGGTTCATGGTCGTTTTTACAATTTTGTGTCGAAATAAACAGTCTTTGTACATGACATGTCGAAGTTTTTTCTTTATAGCGTACTTGGTTATCCCCTTCGCCGTTTTCTTCTCTTCTCCCCCGTATAGAATGCTGTACAACTTGGGCCTAAGGCCTACAAATTCTTCTATAGGAGTTCCGCCGCATTCGTCTTTCATCTTGCCAAGTACTTTGGCATTGGTAGCGCTATAGAGGGGGTGGTCTTTCGGGTAGTTGCTGGTGTCGAACAAAGTCAGATTCCGCGCCATGTCGCCGTACAAATCTGCCGTCTCATAACACAAACTATCCGTATCAGTGAATAGCAGCTTCGCTTTTTGACCATACTTTCGCCTCATTTCGTTATAGTGGAAGTCGTACATAAGTAGCTTCGAGAGGTCTAGAATAGCGAAGCCGGCGTAGGTGGGTCTGTTCAAAAATAATTTAATTTTCTTTAGATTGACGCCGGCTAAATCCTTTCAAAAAATTTTGAAAGCCTGAAAAGAGGGTTTGGCGACCATCCTCTGAAGTCTCCGTTTTGAGTTGACGAGCTCTATCCGGGTACGTTTCCTAAGATTCTCCATCGTTTTCCCGAATATAGAGTTGTTCAGCAGTTTAAAAAAGTCCTTCTCGAAGTCATTCTTAGCGGCCTTACGTTTGTCCGTGTTGAACCCGATGTACGGCTGTAGCCATGTAGACTGCGTGAACTCTATCCCGCGATGGATACGAGTCAAAACCATCCCCTGTTGCAGGTAGAATTTCAAATCGCGGTAGTGTATCACATAGTTCGATTTGTCGCGAAGGTTGGGAACGAGTTTTTCCGCGGATTTGCCTTTAATTTCTAGCTCTTCTTTCAATCGGAGAGAATGAGGCGAGAGCATGTCATCGGTCACCGCCATTCGTTCGGGACAGAGAGGATAGTCGCTATGCGCCTCGTGGAGTGACGAGGGATATTGTAAGTCGACTTCCAAAATATAACCCGTTTCGGCATCGTCTTCAATTTTCTCTATCTCGGTCGCGTCCAGCGATTGGATTTGTTCGTCGGTCATCCACGCGAAGTCCCGCAGAGGTAAAGGCTGCGACATCGCCCACGCGTATAGGTTGTTGGCGTCTAGATAAATAATGTACTTCCTGGGCGAGTCGGCATTGTAGTCGACCATGTTCGGATTGCTCGCCTTACTATACTTATTGGAGATCATTGAAATACCTCCGCGGATACCACGTTCTATCATTAGGTGCATAGCTATGTCGTCCAGCAATTTTAAACGCGCACCGGTCATTTTCAACATGGCGTCCCATGACAGACCGGGTGAGGTATAATAGTGAGCCGGGTCGAGATGATAGTAGTTCATGCAAATGTCGCGAAAATTTTCGAATACATCGGCTAGTAGCAGGACATCGGATTTTAGGTAGAGGTCGTGGTAATGCCCTAGAGTTAGAATTCCGAACTCCGACCATACCGACTGCGCGTGGGCATAGTCTTGGTCGGAAATAGGCTCTTCGCGGAGGTCGTTGTAAAACGCTTCTTTGGGAGGGAGTTGGCGTTCCGAAAATTTACTTTCGGTTGACATATAGCCGTAGGGGTAGACTCCCTTTCTCAGCATTTTACGCTGGTGGTTAGGGTTCGGGAAATGTTGCCCGAGCTGGTGAAATTTTTCAGTACCTTCCTTAGACATGTTGTCGACTAGAGTTTCGAGAGACGCATTGAGGAACTGTAGGGAATCGACGAACCTTAAATTACCCAGAGAGGAGATGTATTTCTGCATGTTATTCGGGATACACGTTATTTTCAGGCCCTTGAATTTTCCCATAACGCTACAGATGAGATGACCGTCATAGCCCTTAGTGTTATGCAGAACGACGGGTATAAAAAACTGGCGCTTTTCCCGCTTGGTAGACCTTCTGAATCTATACTGTAGGTTGCACTGATTGTAAGCGGGACCCCTGTATTTTCCCGTCAAGTGACAATGGTCGCGTACTGTCAGCGCCTAGTTCCTTGTCGCAAATATGACAATGCGTCGCCGCTTTTAAGGAATTTTCCTCCTCCCGGGTTATCTGCATAGGTTTGACACACTCTAATATACCGCAGATTCGTTTATCTTCTTCTACGAGGTTTTCCAGGAAAGTTTCCACTACATCGGGACCCCTATATACCACCGCGGGTTTACTGTGTTCGTGAATTGTACTCACTACGGTATAACAAAAACCCGGACGGTTCGTGACGCTCGTATTTCGTGGTAGCCCCGGATTCGGAATGAATTTTACGGGTAAAACATTCGAAGTCGGCGTAAATGATGAACGGAACGCGTAACTGTTTCTTGATATTTTTGAATTCCAACCATTGCTCTTCTAGGGTTTCCGGGAGTCCGATTCGCTACGGACCGTGTCGAGAGCAGTAGGGAATGTGATCGTTTAACAAATGTCTAGCGGAAAACCCGTGCAAACAATAATTGCAGTAGAAATGGGCGCAACGATGTTTTGTACGATCCCCCAACAATCGGTTCATGTTCTTGATCAAGCAGAAATGTCTCTTCTCGTCTTTAGAGATGAGTAAAAGATCGACGTGTCTGTCGAACTTTTGTTCGCTAATATGCAGGGGGAAAACCCCTTTGTCGTAACCGAACACGCTCACGGATATGTCGTTACGAGCTTCGAATTTCGATATTTGCGATAGTGGGATAGGAAAATCGATTCCGTCGACGTTTAACTCGTTCAAATACGGTTGATAGTGTCGAATGCGATACGGGTGATCCTTCGCGGGATGTAAGGCCGCTAGAATCGATCAGAGAAAGCAAAACTGATCCGTGTTCTGCGGGTTGACAATCGCCTTCTTTTTAAGCAGATTCTGTGGCGTGGGGATATAGTTACTACCTTGAAAGGGTACATATTGAGCGATGTGAATCTGAAGATGTATAATATCGTCCAAGACCCACTGGCTTCCGTCTCGCTGATACTCCTGGAAGCTGGAATGTATTTTCTGGAAGGACTCGGCGAGCTGCTGTTCGAGCTGAGATAGGTTTGTGCTAATGAGATTAAGACTTCTGAACAGGGGTTCGGAGTACATGGTCTCACCATCATTATTCGTTCGAGCGAGGCGGAGTTGTAGGGAGACGTACCACTTGATCCCCCTTTGCTCGTTCAACGTTGTCGCCAACAGTTGGCGAACCGCGTTTTCATTGCTATTAAAAAATTGTAGAATGTCTGAATTGGTCGTTCTAGTAGGTTGAATAGTGTGGAGGTCCAGAGTTCCGTTCAGCGCGGACGACGAAGACTTCGCCCCTCCCGACTGTTTGCCGTGGCAACTGTCGCAATGGTGCGGATGGCTGGTATAAAATCGCTCGGGTAGTGGCCGATGACAGGAAGAACACTCACGGCCTCCGCTGGAACACTCCTCGCAGAACTGTTTTCCGGGTAACAGGCACTTGAATCTTCCGCACCAGTTACATTTGGCCAGTCGAGCGGGTTGACCTGGAGATATAATGAAACATATATTTTCAACCGTGGGTTAATTCGCCCTACCGCTCATATTGAATACAGCGATGAACTGTCGAGTCGCAGATCATGGGATTATGCTCGGTTATAGCGGCCGTGTGGTCATGTCATCCAAGGTGCCGCATGAACAGTTACAATAAAAGCGCATATCACGCCTTGTTAGATTCTTAAAATAGGTTAACCAGAAGACTATACTGCGAAACCATGTGACCCTGTCGGTATATCGGCATCTCTTCCCACTTCCCCTTATATGTGCTGTATTATTACCATAAACATGAACAGAGAGTGGACTCGAGTTTTAGTTTCTCTTCTATTCTGATACGGTTAAGTAATTTACCTGCAGTTTGTCCTGGAGGAAGTTCTGAACCATCGGACGACGAACACGATGCCACCGGAAGTTGATCTGTTCAATATAAATATGTAGCTTAGAATGGCGAAACATATGATTGATGACCGACATTTAGTAAGTGGGGCGCAGTGTTGTGTTAAGTACTAGGTGTACATTCTCTTAGTTAGATGATATAGTTGGTTATAACGTTATCGGAATGGTTCCTTTAAACGATGAATGACTTACCGTTTTTCCTAGAATATTTTCCCCCTTGATTGTCGGTTGGTTCCGCTTGTCTTTTCCTCGAATGGATACGCTGGTGTTCTTTCAGTGCATCCGGACGGGTGAAAGTTTTATCGCACACGGTACATAATAGAGAATGACCGCGGTGTATCCTCCGTTTATGTTGTAACATGTATCTCCTATTGGCGAACGTTTTGGTGCAGAGATCGCACTGGGTCGTTGTACTGGGGACGAGACGACCGAGCGATTCGGCCAGGAGTTGAATTCGTCGGAGGTTGACGGCATCGTCGTTCGAAAGTCCATTTAGTTCGGCCCAAGCGTTCAGATCTTCGACACGGGTGAAGGAATCGAGACGTGAATAATCCATGTTGTTCTCTGAAATATTGAGGTGATAATAATGTAGCTTCAATCCTAACAAAAATATAGCAGGTACTAGAATTTGACCTTGATAAAATAGGTCAAGGTCGGTCATCTTCAGTACACCTCTGGTCCTTCACCAGGTGGATACATAATATTAATTTGGAAAGCCTAGATATATTTCTTCATGTTAGACCACAATAAACCGTATATGACCTTGAAAAATAGGTCAAGGTTAGTCAACTGGGATAGGCTTCTAGCCAATCACCAGTTACATACCTAATATGAATTTGGAGACCCTAGCTTCAATCCTAACAAAATATAGCAAATACTAAAATTTGACCTTGATAAATAGGTCAAGGTCGGTCATCTTCAGCACACCTCTGGACCTTCACCAGATGTATACATAGTATTAATTTGGAAAGCCTAGCTTTATTTTTTCATATCATATCACAATAAACAGTATATGACCTATAAACATTGGGTCAAGGTCGGTCAACTGGGATAGACTTCTAGTCAATCACGAGTTGCATACCCAGTTTGGTCATTCCTTTGAAGTTTCTTGATGCATGGCTGCTCTATACCAAGTTTCACACCGAACAGAGAAATGGTACTCAAGATACACAAGATTAATGATTTCGCATAAATTAAATATGGCCGCCAAAGTTTCCAACCAATCGGGCTCAGATTCAATAGGGTTCTGGCTCACGAGCATACGGATGTGCAGTGCAAGTTCGGTGTGTCTAGGCTAAGTCATTCTAAAGATATGTTGGTAACAAGAAAGCTGTGATGGTTTCGCATAAATTAAAGATGGCCGCCAAAGTTTCCAACCGATCGGGTTCAGATTCAATAGGGTTCTGAGTCACGAGCATACGGATGTATACGGCAAGTTTGGTGATCACTCCTCTTCGTCTGTGACAAAACTCTTTCATCTTCAAATCCGGTGCTCTAACACCCTTTGGTTTATAATCGTCCATTTAACACTACTTATGAGAATATGTAATGTTGTATGCGGTGTACTATTATTAGCAGGAACCGGCTATTTGCGAAATGACCTATTTGTAACCCAAGACGACAGCCAAGGTAGGATGAGTAAACGGGGCTAATTTTTTTGCTGCATGCGCTCTAGATTTTGGAGAACGCGGTTATATGAACCTACACGGTCGTTGCCATAGCGACGAATTCGAAAAGCATGTAGTGCTAATACTTCGACATGATACGTATATATATATCAACAAGCCTGGGTATGTGTAACGAGTGTATTGTGGTGGGCTAACGATAGATTGAAATGTGTTATCGTGCTGTGCTGGTGGAATATTTACAAAGTGAAAGGAAAATGTTCCTTAAAGGATACGGACATTGTTTCCACTGTTATGATACCATCTGTCGATTCGTTTCATAGTAATGATATAGTGCGTGGTATGACGCGTTGTTATTGTCCGCGATTTGCGGATTAATTGAATATTTCAAGATTGATTCTTGTACGCAAAGGAATACCCTTATAGGACGCTGACTGAACGATGGTAAGTTACATATACACCACATGTATATTTAAGGCCTTTGTTATGACATCCCTCTTGCACGTTTACCTTGACAAGCATTTCTTTCCATTTATAGCAGTAATACTAGAATAAATTTGCACAAAATGCTTCGCCCATGTCGAGGTTGTATAATATGACAAGAGACTGTTTTAATTAAAACCTTGTAAACCAGCAAAACACCAAACATATGATGGATATTTCTCAAAATTTAGAAAATCTCTCTCCTTCAACTGGAATTGCTCAGCCTTTGTGCTTATGGTACCTGTGGAGCAGAAAGGGTTGCAATGTCTTGCAGGCTAATGCATACACCCAAGTTCACGTGCAAATATTCTTCCAAAGCCAGGGAACCGGGAAAACACTGAAGGGATCAATCCAGTGGGCTTGTAAATGCAGGTCACCTGTAGAATCTAGATCACACTTTTTATGCAAATATTCAAACTTCAAAACAGAAGTTTTCGCCAGTCGTTATTGTCAGAGGCAGACTGGACCTCATTTACATTTCAAAGACATGTTTCATGATTAGACTGCAGTCCCTGGCTTGATGCAATGACTTTGGTTTAAATGCCTATCTGACACGGTTAATGAATATTCAACCCAAAATACTTTTGGAGATTTCAAAAACAAGTTTTCACTATATTTTCCATTATACTGTAAATGTTAAATAATTTGATTAGTTAATATATATAAATATGTGTTGTTTTCTTATATCTCTTCGACATGGGCGAAGCATTTCTTGGAAATATGTTTCGATATTGCTGTGCACATGGGAGCTTAGGATTGTATCTTTGTTGTATTTTGAGTGTGTAATTGGATGCCAGCACAAAGGCCTTAAATATAGCATAGCCCTGAAATTGTAAGCCTGCCTTCGCGTAGACCGTACTGACATATCTGGTTGCACGTGTATTTAACACACAACTGTTTAGCGGAAAGCTACCCTGCAGGCCGTGCATTTCAGAAATAACCCATATCACTTTCACCTTGCCTTACTGTTGAGCGCGCTGGTATACATGTATCGTATTTTAACACACACAGTTGTTTCCTACTTTGAACTGTGGCTTTCGCGGTAGGAATGTAGTGGTTATTTTCAAGTTATGCATACATTTCTTGGTTAGTGCAAAACTGGTTATAACCCCGCAACAAAATGTGAAAAATAATAGTAGTATGTAGTGGAGAAATCTTCCGTTATTACAGATGAAGGGCCGATTTTTGTCGTTGATAGGACATAATGGCGTTTCATTTTCCTTATAATAGCGGTGTAAGGAGGTGGTGTATATAACACAACATAGCTTTATCATGACGCTTCATCTTATGTGAAATAGAATTCACTCACCTCAGAATTTTTCCAATGATCTGCGGGTAAAGGTGGTTAGAGCGACGTAGGCCTCTTCGTCTTGGCGAATAGTCAGTGGAGGTTAGCGCTCGTCTCCAAAAGATTTACCTATATTGTCGAGATGTGACTTCCGCTTTTTTCCCAGGCTTTGTCCGTGCTCTTAAGACACTTCAACGGTCGCAATTATCGATTATTGCAATATAAAGAAGATGATCTTCGCCAGAAGTGTTAATTTCAATTCTATGAGCGAGGTATGCTGTCTACCTTTGAACCGAGATGAAAAGTTGAGTGGCTGACTGTAGACGAGAGCGCTTGTTTATATAGGTTCGGGGGGAGAACGTGGCATGATGTCATCGCGTATAAATAACCGTATACGTATAGATATGTAGTAAAATTAGGTACTCTCAACGACTCCGAGTCAACCAAAATAGCTTCGCACTCTCTACGTCCCCGTGCACCTGCTCGCACCGATAACCCTCTACCAAAATAGCTTCGAACTCTCTGTACACCTGCTCGTATTTATAACCCTCTGACCTATTTAAGTGACGTCATCGGCTTCCAGCGTCCATTGGCCGTCAACCCCCATAATATAATCTACTGCCCGAGCCAGTACTCGTATAATTTGCTCGGCACATTTTGACAGAAAGACATCATTCGAGGACATCTACAGCGTAGCAGTTGAATTCGGGTACAAACCAAAACTAAAGAGAACAGCTATTCCAACTATCAAACCTAAGAACAATCAGAATGTGACGGCAAAGAAATCGGACAAGGAGAATCTATCACGGACATCGGCTGAACGAACCTAGCCTGCAAGCGAGGCCTCGGGCAGGGAGACGGCTGTACATGCCCTGCTCGCTCTCGCGTGGCATTTGTTGTTTGAGCACCTACAGGTTAGACTGGATGAGTCTCTATTTCATATATACTATTTAATAATAATAAGATGATCTTTCATAAATATATATATAAGTAAATAAATAAAAAACACCAATTGGAGTGAATGGCTGTAGATACAGAAGTGATAATAATTTCATAATCCCTTGACATTTGAGATTGTGGGAATATCATTCGATTTCAATTTAATTGAGGTAATTTGTCGAAAATTGAGCAAATGTGAATGCCGATCCACTCACCACGGCTTACTTTTCGCCATGAATGTCCAAAGTTTTTTTATCAAACTATATAATTCTGAAATTGGTAATTCATGGGGATTATGGGAAAACAAACAAAATTCAAATCGGACGTATATCAGTAGAGTTATCAACAGTTTACTGTCCATACTGCCGAATCCCGGAGTTTATCCCTTCGAAAAGGCTGCCTCGGTCAGTAACAACAATAACACAGATGTGCTCGTTGTTTACATCACAGAATCGTTCTACATTCAATACAGTTTGAAATATATGGACATTTGGTCTTATAGATGACGATAATAAGGTTTCCAGTCAAGTTGCATCCCAATCTGTATTCAACAATTTCCAAACGACCTCTCCGAATCCTGTCGTCGTCGAGTTCCACGTTGTCAGAGTGGTTGTCACTGTCAGAATCGGAGCCGTACGGCTCAAATTGATAGGGCTGAATTCCGCCGTTGGTCTGCAGACAACTGTTAATTTGCCCGTCATCATCCTCCTCTATGTCTATTTCATCTTCTTGGCGAAAAATATTTCCATCTAAGCAGCTGATATCGCTCGAATCGACATCTGAACCGGAGCTCTGACTGCACTCGCTTTCCATGTTATCCGCTGTTTTTTCTCAGGCAACTTCCCTGCGTGATGTCATCAACCCAGCTGTGAAAGTGTGGAAAAGCCCACTTTGCTCCCATATTACGTGTGTTTCTGATCAGATTAGATTTTTTTCAATATTTTTTTCATACAAACTGAAGTATGAACTATGATTTTTAGACCAAAAAAAAATCCGTTTGGGTTGACCTTTAAATGTCATTTCGTTAGTTCCAAATATCGTGCTTGTGAAGGTTTAATCTTACCTTGGCCAGACTAGGAGAAATGACCAGGACACCCAGTCCGGTATATCGCCGATTTATATATAATAAATTACAAATAATATGACTTAATAAATTATTCACGGATGGGTATAGAGGGCTTTATTTTAATGTGAAGTTTTTTACATAAATGAAGTTCTGATATCTTTCGATCGACCCGATGAGATCGCCGAATTCGAGTGGGGCGATCGATGAGGAAAATGGCGTTCGTTGTCCCATTCGTTGCAACCCCCAATTTGCCTGTTAAAATTTACACAAAGTAATTTCATCGAGCCCCCAAATCCTCTACAATAAACACTTTTCCCGTGCATGTCACAAGAATTGCTAAATTTGCAACAAGAGATTGTAGAATACAGTTTGAAGAAATGTCTGATACCGATACCGGTACTGAGAATAGCAAACATACATGTAGTAATGTACTGAAGATATATTTCATAAATTTATATTTTTTTTCTGATTTTTCCAATTTTACAAATTATGAAATAATTGTTGCGAAATCTTTTTAGCAATTTGCTATAATGAAATATTTGTTTTTATTCTTTTTTTTATTTTACAGTTTTTTTGGTAATTATAAAATAATTGCTGATGAATTGTATTGTTATTTTCATTATTTTCAGTACTGTGGAGGTGTTATCAGCACTGTTTCTGTTTATTATATTAAATGTATTACATAATCGCATGTTGCTGTCACATCGACTTCTTGTAAAAGGTGGAGGAAATATGGTTTATGATAAATATATTTATTTATGTTGCACTTGGAAATAATCATTCATGTTGCACATGGAAATGTATTGGGTCAAACGTAGTATGCTACATAAGGAACATTTCGATATAGGTATCCCAATGTAGTGCATGTATACTAAAAAAATCGTAGTCATTCGTAGTAGCGCCCCCCTGGCGCCCGATATAGGAACTGAAGATCCCATGTTGTAGCCCATGACATACTCTCGTTATGCCTGTTTACAAACTACAAATTACAATTATTGGCTCTGGCAATTACAAGCGTCTAGTCCGTCATTCATAATCCAGCCGTCGTCCATTAGAGAATATCCGCGTCCATAATCCAAAGACCTATTCCATTTTCCATATAACAGTATTAGCACCAAATTCCAAAAGACAATCATAGTATTCAAAAACATAGGCTTGTTTCCTGCAAGAGAGAAGCGGTCAACAGTTTTCAATGATGCCGGCAAGACATCATGATGTTCCAAAAATATCAAATCCGTATCGCTGATCAGTATTCTTAATCCATAATATTCGTTATAGAGTCGTCATCTAAAAAATGATGTATCTCAGTCACGCTCTGATTGTGACTGTTCATATGAGCACCATGAGGATCTTGAAGTACATGGGTTCATACGGCCCCTAGCCCCGGGTTAAGCGGAATTAGACACAAGTTACGAAACGTACCGCCATAGATCTTGCACGCTACGTTCGTATTTTGCTATCAGCATGCGATATGTATCGCCAAATTTGAGAAACTTTGAGTGTTGGCGCTTGGTGGAATAGCCCTGTTTTTTAAGTTTCTGTACCAATGTTTTGTGACGTTGATTAAAATCCTCACATTTAACACAAGATCTAACAAATGCTACCAAGCGAGATATGTATACGCCATATGCAGGTCCCACTGGAATATTACTGTCCAGAAAGGGAGAGTTTACGATGTCGAAATCGTAATCATCTCTTTTGTCATAAAGTCGACGAGAGAGAATGCCGCTTCATTTTTATAGAGATATAGGTCTAAATATGATGTGCCTGTAGGGCTATCTGTAGTTTCCTTCAAATCCAGTGAAGGTGGATATATATCCTTCACTGCGTCATTTATATAGCGATTATCCACAGCGAGAAGATCGTCAATATAGCGCTTGGTGAATGAGAAGGAGCGGGCTTTGAATGGATCGATTTTTGAAAGCGCCTGCATATAGTCATATTCATAAGAGAACAGATATAGGTCAGCCAACAGGGGTGCACAATTAGTATCCATTGGAATACCTATATGCTGTTGATATATTGTGTTGCCAAATTTCACATAGATATTTTTAATGAGAAATTCAAGCAACTCTATAAACAAAGAAACATCCCATGAATGATATCTCTTGTATGTAGTAGAGTTAAAGAATGCTTTATGGCTTCTGACATTAATATATCTACGATCAGTTTTCTTGAAACACAGATACTATTAATGAACTTAGACGGTCAATAAGGTCCTGATGAGGGATTATAGTATAGAGAGTCGAGAAATCCCATGTGGATACATGTCTTTACGGTATGTGACCTTTAGCATGAAGTTCTTCCGTAAGACATTTTGAGTTTTTCAATATCCACATACATTCAACGCCAGAGTTCTTAGAAATAATGGCGCAATACCTTTCCCAAAATGCTTTTACCTCCTGAAGGGCCCTCGTCAATAGGGTTGAAAGACGCTTGGTGGTGCAGCTTCTATAACCAGCTATGAATCTAGCTTTGTATGATGATTTATGCATTTTGGGAGTCCAGTGTAGTTTTGGTATGTCGTTATGATTGGTTGGAAGACAAATACCTCTTTCCCTGAGAAACTTTTTGTGATTGTTAGATAAATCTTCCAGAGTAAATGGAGTTTGGGAGTAAGTAGACGTATTTGATGAAGATATGTCTACACTCAACTCTTTAACCAGCACCTGGTAATAGTAATATTTACATATGAATATTATATTATTCGGAGCTTTGTCTGCTGGGACTATGACGAATTTACTCTGGAAATTTGCTAGAACTTCTTGCGAATTGAGGTTTCTCAGTACTTGTTTTGCTTGGGGAAGATTACTTCTGTCAATATGGCGGATTGTTTCAACGACCTTGCTCTTGGTGAGGTCCAGCCAATCAGCGAGTACTGTAGGTTCAACTTTTTCTCGCTTAGACCAATCAATAACGTACTGTTCCAATGCAGACAGGACTATCTTCTGGTCGGCCTTCACATTTATTCTTCTTGGCTCTCTATATTTAGGTCCTTTCATCAGGAGTAATTTCAGATCCTTACCACTCACCACATCAAGGTCACCAGTCACAATATGTTTGCATGGTGTATAGATAAAGTTCGACGATTCACAATCACAACTATAGCCTTCTGACGTGTATAAGTTCCAGTCAAACTCCTGGACAGCATTGGAGTAATTGAATATTTTGGTGGCTATAGATTTAGTGTACTTATATGAAATGCAAGGAGGTTCTGTGAACTTAAAATAGTTTGGTACAGCGTTTCAGATCGGCCAGAGCGCTATTCAGAGCGACATGTAAACCCTATTTGGGGTGTACCGCAGCCTGGGTGGGAGGGGCATATATTTTCGCTATCGTAAGGCTAGATGGTTGAAACTTACCACACTGTAGCATTGGGTCAAGCTCTGCAAGAAAATGTAAAAAAAATCAAGGTATGGCCGCTTTGTCACTGTGACGTCAGTTTAAAAAAGCATTTTTGGACCATTTTTTGAATTTTTCATTTTTGTTTTTTCTTTGCATACATTGCACGATAAATTAGTAAATAATAATCTGATAGGAAAAAAATAGATTTTATCCACTTTTCCATAAAAAAGCAATAATTTTGAAGAAATATGACAAAAACATCACTTTTCTGGTACCCCACATGGCCGCCATTTTGAATTTACCCATGATCCTCTGCTTGGGTGGTCATGCAAATAGGCTCAAATTGACCCCAATATGATAAACTAAAAGGTCACGAAGTTTCAGCTCTCAGTTTTTTGTCGTTTCCGAGACAGGAGCGAAAAACCAACAAAGAGCGAAAAGTGCGCCCACCGCCCCAGGCCAGGGTTGGGTTGAAGGTTATTCATAGTAGCGCCCCCTGGCGCCCGATATAGGAACTGAAGATTCCATCTTGTAGCCCATGAAATAGTCTCTTATTATACCTATTTACAAATCCAAGGTGTTGATATTAATGGCTCTGGCAAGCTAGACCGCTATTCAGATAGGTCAGACAGCTTTTTCAGACCGACATGTAAACGGTCATTCATAGTAGCGCCCGCTGAAGCCCGGTATAGGAACTAAAGACCCTATGTTGTAGCCCATGACATACCCTCTCATTATGCCTGTTTACAAACTCGAGATGTTTATATTATTGGCTCTGGCCAGGAAGACCGCTATTCAGATTGGCCAAACCGCTATTCAGAGCGACATGTTAACCC